>OVAX01000517.1:0-76915 GCA_900406405.1 Lepidium africanum
CGACTGATTAGCGACTGATTCCCAATCAGGTAGGAGATTTTTTTTCAACCCATTTTTTTTCAACCCTTTTTTTTCAACCCGAGACCTTGCGGACAGATAGGAGATTTCGCATATCAGGTAACCTGTGGGCTAAGGAACTATACTGGAGATTTCGCGTATCAGGTAACGGCGTTAAATATATAATACGTATTGAGTTACGGTTTCGATTTTCGCAAATTTCCCGAAACTCTTCGGTAAGGCAAATCACGAGCATATTTGAGAGTTTAATATAAAGACGTACTATAAATTACTTGTCCTACTTCACTCAGTAATATTAATCATCTCAAATATCCTGACGATTTTGCCTTACCGAAGATTTTCGGGAAATTAGCAAAACCCGAAACCGTAACTGTATACGTATTATATATTTAACACCGTAGGAAACGTTAAGTATAGTTCCTTAGCCCACTGGTTACATGATCCGCGAAATCTCTTCTCTGTCTGCAAGGTCTCGGGTTCGAACCCCGGCTTGCATTTTTTTTCAACCCTTTTATGTTGCGACTGATTAGCGACTGATTGGTGAATCAGTCGCTAATCAGTCGCTAAATGCCCTACTGAAATGCGACTGAAATAGTTGTATTCCGAAACCTATACCCTAAAACCCATCAGTCACAGATCAGTGGCAATTTTAGTGACTGATCTGTGACTGATATATGAGCAGTCGCAGATCAGTAGCAAATTTAGGGACTGATCTGTGACTGATGAATGTGCAGTCGCAGATCAGTAGCAAATTTAGTGACTGATCTGTGACTAAATTTTTTTATAATTTGATTTTTTCACCGAATCTGAACAAAAACAATTCTGAAACTGCAATAAACGTTACTATATGATGTTTCAACATAATATTACCACAATGGAATCGATTACATATGATATTTTGCGTTTTGAAAAAACCTATTTGGTTATATGTAAACATACTTCTTAAGAGACATTACATTATGATTATATTTCAGCATTACAGATTGAAACAATATTTTTTTTCCATAAACTCTACAAATTACTTGTCCTACTTCACTCATTAATATTAATCATCTCAAATATGCTCGTGATTATGCTTACCGAAGATTTTCGGTAAATTTGCAAAAACCGAAACCGTTACTGAATACGTAATATATATTTAACGCCGTTACTAATGTTCAGTATAGTTCCTTAGCCCACTGGTTACTTGATCCGCGAAATCTCCTCTCTGTCCGCAAGGTCACGGGTTCGAACCCCAGCTTGCATCTGTAACGGCGTTAAATATATAATACGTATTGAGTTACGGTTTCGGTTTTCGCAAATTTNGGTCTGGGGTTTGAACCCCAGCTTGCATTTTTTTTCAAGTGATTTAGCGACTGATTAGCGACTGATTGTGGAATCAGTCGCTAAATAAATGGAAAAAAAAATGCAAGCCGGGGCTCGAACCCGTGACCTTGCGGACAGAGAGGAGATTTCGCGGATCAGGTAACCAGTGGGCTATGGAACTATACTGAACATCTGTAACGGTGTTAAATATATAATACGTATTGAGTTACGGTTTCGGTTTTCGCAAATTTCCCGAAAATCTTCGGGAAGGCAAATCACGAGCATATTTGAGAGTTTAATATAAAGACGTACTATAAATTACTTGTCCTACTGCATTTACTAATATTAATCATCTTAAATATGCTCACGATTTTGCCTTGCCGAAGATTTTCGGGAAATTTGCAAAAACCGAAACCGTAACTGAATACGTATTATATATTTAACACCGTAGGAAATGTTCAGTATAGTTCCTTAGCCCACTGGTTACCTGATCCGCGAAATCTCCTCTCTGTCTGAGAGGTCTGGGGTTTGAACCCCAGCTTGCATTTTTTTTCAAGTGATTTAGCGGCTGATTAGCGACTGATTGTGGAATCAGTCGCTGATCAGTCGCTAAATAAATGGAAAAAAAATGCAAGCCGGGGCTCGAACCCGTGACCTTGCGGACAGAGAGGAGATTTCGCGGATCAGGTAACCAGTGGGCTAAGGAACTATACTGAACATCTGTAACGGCGTTAAATATATAATACGTATTGAGTTACGGTTTCAGTTTTTGCAAATTTCCCGAAAATCTTCGGGAAGGCAAATCACGAGCATATTTGAGAGTTTAATATAAAGACGTACTATAAATTACTTGTCCTACTGCATTCACTAATATTAATCATCTTAAATATGCTCACGATTTTGCCTTGCCGAAGATTTTTGGGAAATTTGCAAAAACCGAAACCGTAACTGAATACGTATTATATATTTAACACTGTAACGAATGTTCAGTATAGTTCCTTAGCCCACTGGTTACCTGATCCGCGAAATCTCCTCTCTGTCTGAGAGGTCTGGGGTTTGAACCCCAGCTTGCATTTTTTTTCAAGTGATTTAGCGGCTGATTAGCGACTGATTGTGGAATCAGTCGCTGATCAGTCGCTAAATAAATGGAAAAAAAATGCAAGCCGGGGCTCGAACCCGTGACCTTGCGGACAGAGAGGAGATTTCGCGGATCAGGTAACCAGTGGGCTAAGGAACTATACTGAACATCTGTAACGGCGTTAAATATATAATACGTATTGAGTTACGGTTTCAGTTTTTGCAAATTTCCCGAAAATCTTCGGGAAGGCAAATCACGAGCATATTTGAGAGTTTAATATAAAGACGTACTATAAATTACTTGTCCTACTGCATTTACTAATATTAATCATCTTAAATATGCTCACGATTTTGCCTTGCCAAAGATTTTCGGGAAATTTGCAAAAACCGAAACCGTAACTGAATACGTATTATATATTTAACACTGTAGGAAACGTTCAGTATAGTTCCTTAGCCCACTGGTTACCTGATCCGCTAAAACTCTTCTCTGTCCGCAAGGTCTCGGGTTCGAGCCCCGACTTGCATTTTTTTTCAACCCTTTTATTTAGCGACTGATTAGCGACTGATTCCCCAATCAGTCGCTAATCAGTCGGTAAATTCCCTCTATTTTTTTCACAGAAATTTTCAATTCACCGCGTTTTATTTTTCACGAAATTTGATTTTTAATGAGCGACTGAATNCTAATGCTGAAATATAATCATAATGTAATGTCTCTTAAGAAGTATGTTTACATATAACTAAATAGGTTTTTTGTTTTCTGCTGACCATTGACTTTGAAAAATAAACTCAGAACAGAACCGTCAGATTAACTCTGTCTGAAAACGACCGGTTTGGTTTTTCACGGTAAACCTCTTGAAATCCATATGTGTCTACTTAATCTTGACCCAAATGGGTTAGATGCCAAAATAAAGAGCACACACAGTTCGCTAATAGAAACGTCACATTGTCTGAAAGCAGTGATAGCTAGCTACGAATACAGTTGTTAATTATCTATTAACACCAGGCTTTGCCTGAGGCCCGTCTAGCTCAGTTGGTAGAACGCAAGGCTCTTAACCTTGTGGTCGTGGGTTCGAGCCCCACGGTGGGCGTATTTAATTTTTAATTTTTTTTCTTATAACAATTGTTTGGTTTCCAAGTTCAATCACCTTCATGCATTAGCCACAAAGATAATGGTTTCCAGTACAAATTGTAGAATATAAACAATCGGATTTGACATTTTTACAGATTCATAAACAAAAAATAACTAAAGAAACCGAATAACACCAAACCCAACCGAAATCTCATCTCACACTAATGGTCTCTGATGGCCACAATAAACGAGATGAAGATGTGGTGGTGGTGATGTCGGAGGAAGAATCAGTAATAAGAATGTTCCAAGAATCTTTTATGTTGATCTCCATGATGTCATCTTCACCCTCCTTATGTTGGTCTTGTGAATACCGAATCCTCTCCAATTCCCTAGACACTTCTCTCATATTTGGCCGTTTCCTTCCATTCAAGTTTAGACACCTCCATGCAAGCTTAGCCACAACGGTGACTTGTTCCAAGTTGCAACTATCTTTAATTCGAGAGTCGATAATCTCTGCAAGTTTAAAATCTTTCATTGCAAGAATGAAATATGTTACCAGGGTTCTGTTCTCGTCAGACCTCAGAAAAGAAATCGGTTTCTCTCCTGTGATGAGCTCCACAAGCACAACTCCAAAACTATAAACATCGCTCTTGTCTGTAAATTGACTTGATTGAAAATACTCTGGATCTACATAACCTACTGTACCTGCAACCACTGTTGTGAGATGGGTATGGTCTATGGTTACTGACCTTGAAGTTCCAAAATCAGACACTTTGGCTCGATATTTCTCATCGAGCATTATGTTTGAAGACTTGATGTCTCTGTGATAAATTGGAACTGATGCTGCTGAATGGAGGTATGAAAGGGCTCCGGCGATATCTACAGCAATCTGTAGACGCATTTCCCAAGTAGCCATTGCGTAATCATCAGATTCATTATCCTGATGAAGATGTTCAAAAAGGTTTCCATTGGGAATAAACTCATAAACCAGAAGAGGAACTTCTGTTTCGAGGCAACATCCCAAGAGTTTCACGATGTTTCTATGGTTGATCTGCGAGAGAATCACAACCTCGTTGATGAACTCTTCAAGCTTGTCTTCATCCACAACTTTTGATTTTTTGACAGCTACTATTCTCCCATCTACAAGCATGCCCTTGTACACTGTGCCTTGACCACCTTGTCCAAGCACACGGTTTACGCTGAAGTTTTCGGTAGCATTCTCCAATTCTTTCGAGCTGAACACTTTTGTAGTCTCGAGATTGCCTTCATTAGAAGTCAATTGTTGTTGCAGTAATAGTCCTCCATTACGTTCGAAGAATCTCTTTTTGCGCTTTATCTCCCTTTGCTTTCTGATAAACTTATACAACCACCATGCTCCAATGGCTAAAACCAACAAGCCAAAGCCTAGACTAAGACCTATACATCACAAAAAAAACACACACGCACACAACATTAGGCAAATTCTTTCTTCTTGGGTTTTCTCAATATGTATACATAGATACCAATCAAGTGATGGAATTACCGAGAATGATAGCCAGTGTTTTGTTCTTCCTTGTCTCACATGTATGGCTTCCTGCCATATTCACACAATAATCTCCTCCCCCGCAGGGGTTTCCCTGTTCCTCGCACTCGTTGATATCTACAAAGAAGAATGCATGCATGAGATTCATGAATCTTGCATTAACCAACACAAGACAGAAATTCAAAAAAATAGTTCGCTTCACCTATACACCGACTGGAAAGATAGGGGTTGCCTCTGTAACCATCGTTACACCTGCAGCTTCTATACCTTCGGTCTATATAGTTGCCATATGTACAAATGCAACTTATTTCGTTAGTGATACTGAAGCCTGTACCCTCTGTACCATCTGCGCAATATTCTTCTGTGGACACATTACGCGACATATCTATGAACCATCCTAACTCCACTGTGGCATATCCCTTAGCGTAAAACTGCTCTGGTTCAGTTATATTTGATTGGGAATATGTCTCGTCTGTCAAGAAAGCAACTCTGCATCCGCCTGATGTTGTTGCGTTGTTAACATCAAGGCTCTCTATTTCGATGCCAATTTGTTGCAGACGATCAGATGGTATATTTGCTTGGCAACATCTATAGCCATCGCAGCTTATGTTCTGTCTTCTTTGGATAGACCCCTCCTCGCAAGTAGACTCACATCCTCCTATCTGCGGTTGAATGTCAGTCATCAAAGCCTTGTTGTTGCAACCAATAGCCATTAGAGTATTACTAGAGGTGAGGAAAAATGGGCTTCGTGTAATATTCAAAGTGAAGTTACCTTCATCTCTGTTAGAACACCCTAAAGAAGTTACAGGATTCTTGATTTGGATCAACCCAAAAGATGATCTGCCATAACCATTAGGAAGAGAGATATTTAGGACTTCTTTGTTGATACTGGAAAGAAATGGGACAGGTTTCCCGGAAGTGCTATTACAGGTAACTTCATACCACTTGTCGTTGTTGATATAACAATTTTTACCAATTCCAAAAGGGTAAGGAATCGGGATTCCTCCGCAATGGCTTTGACAAGAACTCGAAATCTTGAGATCTTCAGCCGTTGCTGTAAACAAGGCATGTGACAGCAGAACGAGAAGAGAGAGCATGTTACATATCGAATAACTGTCTCTCCTCATTATGCTCTGTTTTTGTAGAATACTCACTTGAATTTTTGTTATGTGATGCTAAAGCTAGTTTAGAGTTCTTTGTTATAATAACAAAGCGAAGAAACATTCAAGACGCCTATTTGGACCAGCTTGGTTACCGTACCACACTAATTCTTTGGCGAAGATTCAGACAACATTACGTACACGATCCTCTACGTCATAATCTAGATACCTCGACGTCATAATTTGGTCTGCGAATAATAAACATGACTAAACAAATTCTCACCACAGCGAATATTTCAAAGGTGGGATCCATGACCAAGAGAAATTAGACATTTTAGCCATTTTTTTTTTTTTTGGTCATAAAGAGAGAAATCAGCCATTGTGAAACTTCTTAGATCTTTTAAGACTTACTTTATGAAAAAAAAAAAAAAAACCTTTTAAGAGCAGAAAATTAATGAAAATCACCTTCTAGAGGAATGCGAGTGTTTATATGCCCTTATGACTCGACTTCATTTAAACCAAAGATCTCTAGATTCCCATCCTTTTAATTGTTGTGACGATTTAGTTTTCGTTTTTAGATTCATAAGCAAGCAAAACAAATCTTTCTGCTACAAGAGCACGAGTATAAAATGATCAACGAAGGAAGAAAGGGAAGATGAGTGTGAGGAAGAGAGCAAAGTAGAGCTGTTGGGAGAAGGAAATGATCTTCTTCTTCTTGTGTTTCTTCTTTGTAATTGCTATGGTGTTGTTGTGAGGAGTCGCAGTAGTGTAGAGAAAGGAGATAGAAATGAAATGGTGATCAACGTTTGATTTGTAAAGAAGAGGCTTCCCGACAACACTCTTGAATTTGCCATTCCAGCCTTCATCTCCGACCGTCACAACCACAGCATCAGTACGTGGAGAAAAAGAGACCCAACCTCTCTTGGAATAGACATGAAACTCTGCATTGCAGCAGAAGTTAAGACACAGAGAATGTTTTTCGTCATATCCTCTTATTAACATCCTTATGGCTTCTTCTTTTGTTTTTTCTTTGCTATTATGCTTCTTCACATAGCAAACCCTAACCCCTTCTTCATCTTCGTCTTCTTCTTCCTCTTGGCTTCTTCTCCCTTCTAGCTTTTGTCTCATCGTCTTCCCTATCTTCTCTGCTTCACCCATCAACTCCCTGCAAATCTTTACATTCATTATTTCATTTCATTAGTTACAGTCCTGTTTACTTTGTTTGTCATTATTTATACCTCAAATCGGAGTAAGAAGCCGTCATGTAATCATCAACCATATCTTTGTATAAAACAAACTCCTCTGTTTCATCGTGGAAGATAGTATTTTCCATGGCGGCTTTCACCATAGCCTCAGGAACACCGTGGTTAATGAGCTGAAAACAACCAATAGTGGATATGGCATCTAGCAAGGCAGAGAGAGAGGATCCTAGCCGGAGGAAATCAAAAGTAGGAGGGTTTACAAGGAAAGTGTGCTTAGGGAAAACTTTATCAGGTAATACAAGATTTGGGACTCGACCACATTTATCCAGGAACTCTGAAAGGACATCTTCATTGGCCGTGAAGGAAGCTCGGCGACTAGATGCCACAGGAGAAGGAGGAGGAGCTCGGAAATGATCAGGAGATGAAACCCTCATTATCTATGGTAATTGCAGTACTGCTACTTTAGTTACATCTCTGTTTTTGGTTTAGTAATATGCAGAGGAGGGATTTATTAAAGAAAGAAAGGAAAAATAGCTTTGTTATACAAAGTAAGAACATAATGATGAAATGCAATTCTCTTGTATGCCTTTCTTTTGATCCATTTCAACTTTACCCTTTTTTCTTTTTCCAGCTAGATTGCCTTTTCTCTTTGGCCAACCTGACTTGTTGGAGAAGGAACTAATTGGGCCTACGATATAAAAGCCCATTACTATAGATTGGGCTGAAACATATTTGTGAGCCCAGATGACGTGGATCATCGTAAGCTGGGCATCGTGTCATCGCGTGTAAGTGTGATCCACAAAGAAAAAAAAGTAATAAACATACGAAGTCCAAAAGTTGGAGGAGACATGTCAACTCACAATAAATTAAATTAAATGAAAAATAAATGGCAAGTAGAGGAGAGAGTCAGTGGGTCTCTCAATCCATTTGCAATTCCAAACCAACTACAGCTACATTGATGGTAGTTGAATTTTTTGTTGAATCCATTTGAGCATTTTCTGTAATCTAATGAATTAATCACTTTTCTGCAACTTTTCCAATTGGACATAGACGACAATTGTGAGAGGTCAGAGTCAAGGAAAAGTTGATATTTTAGATTTTGTGGGTTCAAATTAACAAAATCACAATAAATATTGGGTTCAATTGATGATAAATGGAGAAATTAAGGACTAGAGAGCGAAATTAGAAGAGATAGAAAAGAAAAGACACACGTTTAACAATTTCCATGGAGCTTCTGTGCCATTTGTGAAGCTCTCAGATTTAAAGCGTCCGAGGGAGAGAGATTGAGAGAGGAAGAGAACGAGTTGGTCGACGATAAACAAGGAATCATCATCATCAGGAGCCAGCCATGTTCTCTCTCAGCTCCTCCTCGTTTCTGGTAAGTTAAATCTCTTCTTCTCTTCATTCTTCTACATCTATTCATCAATGTCTTCCCTTCTTTAATTTGGTTTTCTCAGAACAAGAGTGGATATGTTCCTTCATCAACTCATCTCTCTCTGCGTCAGACTAGAGCAACAACTAGAGCTCCTCCTGCTTTCTTAAGAGTGTTCTCCGCTCTTGGATCTAACCGGGATCCAAACGGTGGCGTTTTGATTGAGACCACTGCCACTGGATCATCTTCCTCCTCTCTCGAAACCTCCGCCGTTCCTGAAATAGTTGAGAAATCCACCGTCTCTGGTGGTGTTCAGGATGTCTACGGCGAAGACGCTGCCACTGAGGACATGCCCATCACTCCTTGGTCTCTCTCAGTCGCCAGGTACTCACCAATTTTCATACTCAACAGGAATTTCAACTTCTTAATTCGTTTGGCCATCAAAATTTGATGTGATTGTAAATGAATGGGGTTTGGTTGCAGTGGGTATACGTTGTTGCGTGATCCACATCACAATAAGGGTCTTGCCTTTAACCATAGGGAGCGTGACGCTCACTATCTACGAGGCCTCCTCCCACCTACTGTTATCTCTCAAGATCTTCAGGTTTCCTTAAGTTTCTTCTTATATTTCACATTTCTTGTATATACATATATTTCCGGAATTTTGATCTTTTTACTGTACCATTGTTGACAGGTTAAGAAAATGATGCATACTCTTCGTCAGTATCAAGTTCCTTTGCAGAGATATATGGCTATGATGGATCTCCAGGTAACTAAACCAGACTTGGAAATATTGATCTCTGAACAGAAAGCAATACCAAGTGCCTTTGTTTGCCTAACTTATTTCACAATGCTCTTGTATTTCAGGAGACAAACGAGAGGCTGTTTTACAAGCTTCTCATTGAAAACGTTGAGGAGTTGCTACCCGTTGTCTATACTCCAACGGTTGGGGAAGCCTGTCAGAAGTACGGTAGCATTTTCCTGCGTCCACAGGGGCTTTTTATCAGTTTAAAAGAAAAGTGAGTCTTTTGGAACGAAAATTAACCACCACTTTTGATATTCTTGGTGCTCATCTTTAACTCATGACTTTTCTTTAATAGAGGTAAGATTCATGAGGTACTGAGGAACTGGCCTGAGAAGAACATTCAGGTCATTGTTGTCACCGATGGGGAGCGCATTTTAGGATTAGGGGATCTTGGATGTCAGGCAAGTTGTTTGACTTTTTCTGCTATAGTCGGAGTGCTATGTCAGGGTTTATTTTATATCTTTATTTACCAATCTGCTCATCGTATGCTATCATTAATGTCTTTAGGGAATGGGAATACCAGTTGGGAAACTTTCTCTGTATACAGCCCTTGGAGGTGTCCGTCCATCTGCCGTAAGTAAAGTTTGTGCAAATTAGCTTGATTGCATTCAATAAAGTGTGCTCATACTTTTCCATATGCATTGGTTGTCAGTGTCTGCCCATAACAATTGATGTTGGGACAAACAATGAAAAGCTATTGAACGATGAGTTCTACATAGGTCTCCGTCAAAGGAGAGCTACAGGAGAGGTAATTAGCTCCTTGCACCTTTCAAGAAAATAGTCGTGTGAGAACTAGGATGCAACTGAACTCGCAATTCTCTTCTTTGGACAGGAATATGCCGAACTAATGGATGAATTCATGACAGCAGTCAAACAGAACTATGGGGAAAAAGTCGTTATTCAGGTTAGCTTGAAACATAGATATGTGTACACAATCACATTTATCTACTATCTTGACCTTATGAAGTTTCCTATGCGTTATTTTTTTCTTGATAAATTGTAGTTTGAAGACTTTGCCAACCATAATGCTTTTGACCTTTTAGCTAAGTATGGTACAACACATCTTGTTTTCAATGACGATATTCAGGTGTGTCCTGATTGAGTTGTGATACATGAGGTAATCTCAGCTTTGTGTACAGATTTACCAAATTTTGAAACTGTGATTTTGTTTAGGGCACGGCATCAGTTGTGCTTGCGGGACTTCTCTCTGCTCTTAAATTTGTTGGCGGATCCTTGTCAAGCCACAAATTCCTCTTCCTCGGTGCTGGAGAGGTAAGGGTTGGGATTTCTTTCATGGAACTCCATTCCGTCAATATGTTTCTTCTTGTCCTGGATGGGGATGGGATGTCTGCAAGATTGCTACATGGTTTTACTTCCTCATTTCTTTGTGATGCAGGCTGGCACTGGAATTGCTGAACTAATTGCTCTTGAGATATCAAAAAAGGTAAGCTATATGATTGGGTTCATTTTCTTGATTAAGCTACTTGTTGTCTTATATGAAGTATATGTTGGTGATTGTAGACCCAAATTCCATTGGAAGAGGCTCGGAAGAATATTTGGCTCGTCGATTCAAAGGTAATATTTGAGATACGGATTGTCTTTCTTTTGCACGTATTTAAATCTAAGTACTCATTTTAATCTATGTAGGGACTGATTGTTAGTTCCCGGAAAGAATCCATTCAACATTTCAAAAAGCCCTGGGCTCATGACCATGAACCGATAAGAAAACTTGTTGACGCAGTCAAGGTGTGTTGGTCGTTGGTCCGCTGCAGAATATATCACTGAGAAAGAGGCGTTTTCTAAATTCTCAGCGTTTAAACTGAACCCTGTTTTTTCATTCAGGCAATCAAGCCGACAGTTCTGATTGGAACATCGGGAGTGGGTCAAACCTTCACGCAAGAAGTGGTGGAAACCATGGCAGAGCTAAATGAGGTATACTGTTTCTCCATAGAATTGCATGAACAATAAAGAAGCATTTTTGCATATGCATTATGTCCGTGTGCACATGGTCTTGACCACAATGTCAAATTTTGGTGTATACAGAAACCCATCATTCTTTCTCTTTCAAACCCAACTTCTCAGTCAGAATGTACGGCAGAACAGGCATATACGTGGAGTCAGGTAAACGAGTTATGATTGTGAAATTCTGAATGGCCAAAGGGAAGTGAAGTATTGTTGTTGGGTTACAAAGTCTATCTTTTGAATAATAGGGACGGGCGATCTTTGCAAGTGGAAGCCCATTTCCGCCAGTAGAGTATGAGGGAAGGACGTTTGTGCCTGGACAGGTTATGAACGAAGCTATAGAATACGATTTGACAACTGATTGAAGAGAATTGATTTCTGACATTTGTGTAAACAGGCGAACAATGCATACATCTTCCCAGGGTTTGGACTTGGGCTAATAATGTCGGGGACCATCCGTGTTCATGATGACATGCTTCTGGCCGCATCAGAAGCTTTGGCTGAGCAACTGACGCTGGAGCACTATGATAAGGGAATGATATTCCCTCCCTTCAGAAATATCAGAAAAATCTCAGCTCGTATTGCAGCCAAGGTGGCTGCTAAGGCCTATGAACTGGGTAAGTAGTAGTTAAGACCAATCCCCTAGTGTTATGTTTCAATTATGAATTTACATAACGTTGCATTACATTTATAGGATTGGCCACGAGGTTACCTCAACCCAAAGATCTAGAGCAGTGTGCAGAGAGCAGTATGTACAGCCCTTCCTATAGAAGCTACCGCTGATGATATAAGCTTTATAATTTCATTCTCATTTCTCAGGACTCTCACGACATTTTCCTTTTTTCATGAGGATTTTTTTTTCGTCTGCATCTTAGAATGTGTGTTGAAACAGTGTGTTTCCCTTGTTTGTTCTATTTGTTTTCTTTAAACCCATAATAAATCTCTGTGAAAGTTGTTTCTCTAGCCTCTCGTTTGTAGTTGTGAGTTTCTTTTAGGATATTAACATCATGGGTAACATCATCCCCCAATTTTTATTGATATTTATTTATAGTGACTGTTGGCTTCTTTTGTTGTTTTCGTTTCCTCTTTGCATGAAAATTCACCATCAAATTATCTAATTGATGGGACAATTGAAATTGCAGCGCTTGAATGAAAAACTCCGGAGTTTCACAAAATGTGAACTAATAATCTTTATTCTGGCTTCTTATGCATCTACAAAGTTCACATTAATATCAAATCTACAATATGCAGGAATATAACGTAATCCGTATGTGCACTCACAAGATTTTGATTTGCTCTAAATCACTTTTAGCTCTCTCAGCCATTCGGTGTGGAGGGGACACGGATCAGGTTTTCCTTCTGCAATTGCTTTCTCTGAGAGCGAATAAAACCAACCATTCCTCCATTTAAACTGCAGTAATCAGAAAACTCATTGAGACACAAGATACTGGTGTACAACCACTTAACAAGAGGAGATCAAGGACGGTGAATATTTATATATTTACTTCTTTAACAGCGGTTGGGAAATGTGCAACAGCTCGGGAATAAGCACATAGTCTCTCCACCATATTCTCTTCAAAGGTTAGTCCTTTCTCTCCAGCAGCAGCAGCTGCAAGTTGTTGGATGAGTCTCGATACCTGAATTTATGTGACATTAGAACTAAACAGCGAATTCGAATGCTAAAACGAAAGGAGGCATGGAGTGTATTTTGTACTTCATCTCTGTATTCTGTCTCAACCGTGCCAACACTTGCACCTGGATGACGAGCTCCAACAAGCATAAATGCACAAATCCAAATAAGTTTTTCTAGCATTTGCTTCTGAAAAGCTTCTTTGTCAAGAACCTGCCCATGGAAACAACAAGAAAAGAACACATCTAGATATTTTCGTGCATCCGTGTTTACTTCATTATAGAACAAAAGGTTTGCTTCTCGTAACCTTGCAAGAGAGGCCACCAGATTGCAATCTTGCAGCTAACTCTGAAGCCCATTTTCCATAAGCAGCAGTTAAACCTTCTGGGTTAGTATCAGTCTTTCCATCCACAGGAGGCTCACCAAGCTTTGACACAGCAAAATAGGCCAAAACTTGGTCTGCATCAGTTAAACCTTTGCTTTCAAACCACGGCTCCATCATTCCATTTTGGAAGAACACCAAATCTGATTAATTGTACACAACAATTTAGTATACCAAGTCATGTATTGAAGAAACTTAATCATATTATTCCACATATCAAATCAAAATGAAACGAGAAATTGGATTCTCAGGACGGAGGAAATTACCTTTCCATCTAGATTGAGGAGTAGCTTCAAGAACAGCATCGAGATCATCATTTCTAGTACAAACCAAAATGGGTCCATCAAAATCAACCGGAACTGCTTCTCCTCTCTTAACCAACAAATCCTCACCATTCCCCATTTCCTGTAACGCCCTTCCGACTCTTCCGCCACCTACAATGATAGCAGGAGCCAGTTTTTTAGCGGTGGCCGCAGAGGAGGCCATAGCCATTGGGACGGAGAATCTCTCGCTTGAAAGTGAGGGTTTGAGTGATTCAGAGCGTTTGAGGAGAGAGAAACGAGTCGAAGCAGAGCAGGAGACAGCAAACAGAGTACTGTTGACTTTAGCCATGATGATGATAATGGGCTTCGACGAAGTTGTGGCCTTTCATGGTGTGGACTATCTTGAACAGTGATGGTCTGTCTAATAGCCACTCAATGGTTTGAGGCTCAGGTTTATCGGCTTTGGATGACTCACGAAGATAAACAACATGACGTTGGAGCAAATAAAAGCAAAACGACAAGGTTGTTGATACTTTATGTGTTTCAAACACAGTTCCCGCTAAGCCTCAATCTAATCATCAACCTTCAGTTTCCCGACAAAAGAAAACGACAAGGATAAAATCAAAATCCCACTATTAGTATTAATTTAGCGACCGTTAAATAGAGAGAAAAAAAGCAAAGTAAACTCAGATATCTAAAAATTTCTTCGTGTTGAGACAAGAAAAGATAGTCCCCTCTTTGTCTTTTGGTTTTGTGCGAGCACAATCCCCAATGGCTATTCAAATTCAAATGGAAACATTGTGGGACTTTTAAAAGACCTTCTCCATCGCTATTTCCAGGTCAAACACACTACCGTTGTCAAACACTTTTTTCTAGATTTATATAAGTTAGCTTTTGGAAACCTCTAATCTTGAAAGCAACCCAGAAGGTGAAAAAACATGGCTGGTCCGGGAAAAGAGAATGAGAAGTGGGAGGAAAATAAGGAAAACGTGGACACAGTCTCAGTGTCTGTTTCTGGTAAGAACGGAGAGGATAAGGAGAATATCTCGCCGGAAACAATGTCTACCTCTGTGGAAACTCGGAAACAAGATCGAGCTTTGAAGTCTAAATCAATGAAGGGCAATTCTGGGTTTCCTACTGAAGTTAGAAATTTCAGATCTTTCTCAACGGGTGGTGCAACGGCTCTGAAGCAGACATCGCTGCAAGTGTGTATGCAGATGAACAGTGATGTCGATAAGGGAAGTATCGGAATGAAAACTTGGACTAGTGTTGATTCAGAGCATTCGAGTTCGTTGAAAGTGTGGGAGTTTTCAGATTCCGAAGCTGCTCCTGCTTCCTCTTGGTCTACTCTACCCAACAGGTAAAACACACAAAATAACCATAAATCTATCTTGTGCTTTCTTTTGTCTAAACATGTCTTAAAATTATTATTTTTTTTTTAAAACATGTCTTAAACTATATAAAACCTTGCCAAACAGGGCTTTGTTGTGCAAGACATTACCTTTGGATGTGGGTAGATGCACTTGTCTGATTGTAAAAGAACAATCACCAGAAGGCTTACGCGACGGATCAGTGTATTCACTATATACTCATGTAAGTGTACTGATATTTTACTACTATGATGCTGTTTGAGAATTGTGATACATTGAAGTTATGTCAATGTTTTTGATATCTCAGGAAGGTAGAGGTCGAAAAGACAGAAAGCTAGCAATGGCTTACCATAGACGGCGTAACGGGAAGTCTGTATATAGGGTGGCACAGAATATTAAGGGATTATTGTGCAGTTCGGATGAAAGCTATGTGGGTTCTATGACAGCTAATCTCATGGGTTCCAAGTACTACATATGGGATAAGGTTCTTGTCCAGTCAATTACCACTCAAATCTGATATATTCTCCTTTGATTCTGCTCAAAGATTCAGAACTCAAACCATTGTTTCTGATCTTTTGATTAATTGCAGGGAGTTCGAGTTGGTTTTGCAGGTAAATCAGTGAAGCCGCTCCTTTCGGTTGTCATGTAAGCTTTTGAGGATTTTGAATGCTTTTTGTCTTTTGACAAATTTGACTCTCCCTTGATTTTGGACTGCTAATGTCTCTATTGGTTTCTGCAGGTTTTCACCCACTATAGCAACTTGGACAGGGAGCTACAGAAGAATGAGAGCAATTCTACCAAAACACCAGCCAATGCAGAAGAACAATAAGCAGGTATATGCCTAATCTTGAACTTCTCTACATCAGTCTTAAAGTCCAAGACCACAATCAAATAATATGACGTATGCTTGTATCTCTTTGTAGGTCCAACAAGTTAGTAAACTACCGCTTAATTGGATTGAGAATAAGGAAAAAGTTCAGAAGCTATGCTCAAGGATACCTCATTACAACAAAGTAAAAGTCTCACCAGGAATAATGAGTATCATTCGTTGATTTTCTGAAGCATGGAACTCATTCTGTCTTTTTCTTCCTTTAGATCTCCAAGCAGAATGAGTTAGACTTCAGAGACAGAGGAAGAGCAGGACTGAGAATTCAAAGCTCCGTGAAGAACTTTCAGCTCACACTCACGGTACAATTCCACACAACTTCTTACTTTGATTCAAAACAGTTCTCCAGAATCCTTAACATTTCTTATAACTTGGCAAAATAGGAGAATTCCAGGCAGACGATTCTTCAAATGGGAAAAGTGGACAGAACAAAATATGTAATTGATTTCAGGTACTTGAATACATACTTCGAAGCTTAATTTAGTGTTTTAGAGATCAGACATTTTGGTTCATTGTCTAATAACCTTTGGGTTTGTCTGTTTTTACAGGCATCCGTTCTCTGGCTACCAAGCATTCTGCATTTGCTTGGCTTCCATTGATTCCAAGCTTTGTTGTACTGTTTGATCATTATAAGTTGGCAAGTTCAATCTCTGAACATCCCTTCAATGATTATCATCATCTGTATTCCTTTCTTTTCTGCAAAATCAAATTCTCTATCTCAGTGTCACTCTATAAAGAAACTGAAATCAGGAAACTGTTAAGGGAAACTTTATTATATAAGATTGTCACAAGAAAGAATAATCGATGAGTCAACAATGATTCACGACCGAGATTCCAAAAAAATAACACTAAAAAACTTATCAAATCTCCTCTCTAATACTCTCAAAAAAAAAAAAAAAACACTTTAGCAATCATTTAACTCGCTGTAGAAATCAGGCGTCAAGAAAGAATCTAAATCACCAAAGATAACATCATCTTCCTCCGTCGATAACTTGCCGGAAGTTTGACACCCAAAATACGTCTGAATATCGTCCGGAAAACTCCGGCGAGGAGGAACAATCTCCGGAGGCGTCGATGGTCTGATTACTTCCTCTGTAGGTGACGACTTTAAGAACTTTGTTTTCCGATCATCATTGTCGTCTGAAGAAGATGATTGACTCTGTGATAAGTCAGACTCGTGATTAGGATTAACAAACGGGCTCGGATTAACGGCGTTGATAGGGCTCTCCGGTGTCGGAGTTTTCAGATAACGGCTAATATCAAAGTTGGTAACGGCGTTAAGTCCACGATACTCAATCGCTGCGATATCATACGCTATTGCCGCTTCTTCTTGCGTAGCTACAAAAACATTAAGCAGTTTATCAAATTATTTTCCTAAATTATTACGTTTTCACCTTAAACTTTATTACTTTTTACATTTTACCCTAAAACTACTAATACTTAACATTATACTGCAAGTCAATAATCACTTTAATTAATTAAAATGTACTATTTCAGTTGATATATGAATATGGAAAACATATCATAAATAACAGAATTAAATTGGCCAGTAAAATTGGATGAGCAACTTATAATTCAAACCACATAATAAATAACATAAGAAAGAAAAAAAGAAAAAATAAAAAATAATAAAAGGCTTGACTAAGTGGTTGGGTTTGGTGATCTATTTCCCAACCAACACAGATCTTGATTACGTGCATATCGATATATCAACCCCTCTTCAAGATTTCTAAGTATAAAAGTAATTATATTTATACAAAAAGGAAACTAAAAAAAAAAAAGATTTTACCATAAGTTCCAAGGTATAAATACTTATTGCCAAACACTCTTCCAATTCGAGCTTCCCATCTTCCATTGTGGTGATGCCTGCAAAGTCCATACTTACTTATCAACATCTATAATTAGTTTTTATATATATAGTTAAAATTAAGTTGTCATTTATGTTTTATAATTAGTTTACTTTGCAACGCCTCTGTATTTTGATACACCACGTGAAAACCCACTACTTTTCCTGTAAAAAAAAAAACATAATTATTAATTATTAACCTAATCTTTGTTTGATAACATAAAAACAAAAATATAATTAGTTAACTAATCATTTATTTACCTTCTCAATGAGCCAATATACTCTTCTTTTGACTGGCTTTCCATTTCTTTGATGTCTTCCTCATAATTACACAACTATTGTCAAATCATCACCCAACAAAAAAACACAAATAATTATTATAAAAGTTCCAAAAAAAGCTATAATTAAATATATATAATCATACTCTTCATCTTTCTTGTTGTCTTTTTATAAAAAAACACGTAGACACGAAAGATTGTGTGGCAAACAAAGATCATGTGAAGAAGATAATTAATCCGCTATAAATTGAATTAGTGTTAAGTTATTGAGAAAAATTACAGGGAAATTCAAGATAGTATCTCGTCCCCAATATTTCAATGCTGCTAAGTCGTAGGCACGTGCTGCTGCATCTTCCTCGTCATATGCCCCTGTTCAATACAATACATTATTAATCTATACATTAATGGATAAAACATTATTTTACGTATGTAAACAAATAATGTAAATGTATACGTGAATTATGAATGTATGAAAAGACAAATGGCATTGTACATTTGTTTTGTGATGTTAACAAGTAGGCTTTTATGAACCCCCAAGTTGGGTTTTGTAAAAAATAGATTGAGATGTAACGAGAATGACAATTATGCAAGTGTGGTACCAATTTAGGAGTGCAAAAAACAGAAAACGCCATATGATAAAAATGACCAAAATAAAACTCACCTAAATATACTGCACGTGATCAGTCAGCCATTATTCCGGTCACCATCGTCAGGAAAAAAAAAACATATTAACAACAAAAATCAAAATCATAAAAACGATTTGATTAATTAATTTCAAATCGCGAAAATCCGGAGAAGCAAAGATTATCATAGACTGACCTTGTCTTCCTTTCTTGCTCTGTGTTTCATTCCAACTATTTTTATCCCATAAATGAGCTTCGTATCTTCCAGTCCATCGATGCCTTCAATCGGAAAAACTTATTATTAAGAAAGAAACAAAAAAAAAAAGATTAAAACAGTGTCGTTTTGGAAACCTTGTGACTCCTCTATGAGCAGAACTGCGTTGTGGAGGAGAATCTCGTGGTTGTGATCGACGTTTGCGTTTACCTTTAACGACTACTGATACTGACTCATTCTCAACGGAAGTCTGCTTGATCGGCCGCGAGATCTCTTCCATCACCACCGGTGCGAAGACGAAGAAGATGAAAACAATAAAGAGGAGAAGTTGATGATGAAATGGTTCTTTTTTAAGGAGACTATAAAGAGAAATGGTTGAGTATTTAAATTAAATATTTTTCCGTTTTATTTTTAATTATTAATATTTTATTCTATAAAAATGTTTTCTTAGCTACGGCCCTCTTTGTACTTCTGTAGTTAGCTTTGTCATTAATAAATTTCCTAATCTTACGCAATCAAAACCATTTGTAATTGATTAGGGGATTAGTAATTCAAAAACACAAGAAAAATATCGCGGTCGTGATTAGTGTTTTGATTTAGATCGAATAAGGAATTGACACGTGGATCTTTAGATCTTCTTAGCCAAAAATCTTGGAGAAAGTAGGCAAGCAAAATTGGAGCTCCATAATTTCTCTGTTTCTTGGTTGATCTACTTTTTGGCCGGGCCATGATATATATAGTGTTTAACAACAACTTCATTAAGTATTATATAATTTTATATTCTTTATTCTAAAATATTTGATATTTTTGTCGACATTTTTAGCAATCTTCTTTTTCTGAAGACAAACTTCTATAATGTGATGATAATAGTTGACAATAATAATAATGAAATACTCTGATAATAACCTCTTGTAAAATAAACACATTTACAAATAATTCTAGAACCAAAATATTATGATCTATATCCTGAAATATGCAAAAAAATGCATATAATAGTTTGTATTGTCTAATAGTTTTTATTGAATAACAAGCTGAATATCTGCTCTTGAATTAGATGAGAGCATTTGTCAACAAGTATAGTAAAATTGTCAACAAGAGTCCAATCTAAAACGGGCCACATGATATTTTGCGTGTTATGTTATGCAATTAATTAGCAACCAAAGGAAAAACACACTTGACAATTTTTATTATATTTGTAAAATCTTATGTTAGATTGGTTTAAAAATCTGATCCAGGAAAAAAAAAGGTAGAGTGAGATATAAATGAGAAAAGAAAGAAATGGTCACCAATTCAGGTACGCCATCTTATTACGGCGTTGGTCCCATTATTCAGAATTTGCTCTTCCCAGCATTTAACTAACCATTTTATGCGTCTTTGTGAGAGAGAGAGAGAGACCCAACTGAGCCTTTCAGCCAATACTCATGAGACACGTCATCAGATAGTGTTTGTCCATGTGCAGTCAACACTCTGTTGTGTCTATAGTTGTATGGTCAAAGACTACAATCTTAGATTTCTTTCGTTGTTTTTCACATTCGATGTGATTTCTTTTTATTTTTTTAAAAATTGCTAGGTCCATTTTGCAATTTCATGATTTATTGCTTGGCCCATTTCAAATGGTTATCACATCTGCCCAAATTACTAAAAATGGAAATCGACTGGATATCTGGTCTGATGGGCCTTAAGTTTATCTTAAAATTGAGCCTGGCCCAATATCTGTATGATATTAAGTGAGACCAAGCCGATTATTAGTTGTTCGTAATTTGAGTCGTTTTGGGAACCGAGTACATTTAGTAGGAGAAACCAAACCATACAAGAGTATTGAGAGGCTTATGATTTGCATCTTATCAAACGATGTTGGAATCTTTTTTCTCTCAAGTTTCTGGTCTGTAACTTCATAATTTTTCAATTCTTGAACACTTTGATCCTGTGTAAAATAAGATTTGTCAACCTAACAAAATTTTGCATTGTTATCTCTCAATCTAGCAATAAAGTAAAGACAAAATGAAATTCACTCTGCAGATAAATAGAACATCAATCTATTCTAGGCTAGCTTCAAGTTCTTGTGTTTCCTGAGAAAAAATATCAAACTCAAGGACACAATTTTTCCACCAATGTAGCCTCCTATAGCTCCATAACACACACATACAGGCCACTCCTGTTTAAGAAGACAACATAAGGATTAGTTCTGTTTTAATATTAACTACTTCATTCTTGCAAAATTGACGAAAAAGGCAGTAAAAAGGTCACGACCGTGCACAAGAACAACTACGAAGCTCTTGATTGTATATCTAGATAGATAAACATTACCTGCCATGGCCTTTCCCAGTCAAGTGGCATAGGCCAAGCTCCAAACCATCCTCCTATAATTGCTCCATATGCTGGAATCAGGATCATATATTCTATATTCTCAATTGGTCTAAAGAAACAAAAACATGGATTAGCAACAGAAATTGTGTGCCTTAACATACAAAATAACACAAATAACTCACTTTAGTGAAGCGAATACACGATGCCAATCTGCCCATGATGCACCAAAAACTGCAGTTGCTGGTACAAACTACGAAAATCAAAAAGAAATTTAGAGACAATCAAAGGTTAGCTCCGAACTGCAGGAATTCACAAATACACTATATAAAACCATCATTACATCTTTGAAGTCATAAAAATCACAGTAGGCAGCTTACCGTGAAAACGGACATTAGAAAGGACCAGTGAATTGTCTTTGGTAGAGATCTGCATAAAATGATAGGTAATACTCATGTCAGCATTTGAAATTCACGCAATCTCCACGCAGAAGTGTGATCACAAACCAGCACTACGGAGCCTGATTTGTATTTTGGACTGAATAGTCCAGATTTACAAACAAATAGATAGAAATAAAAAAAATTAGATACTGTTGAAACATACTGAATTCCAATAGGTGCACCCAAAGAAACTGCTCCCAAAGCATTGATGAGAGCTCCTATTGAACAACCAAAACAAATGTTAAGAAAAGTCGCAATCAAGGGGTATTATTGAAGCAGCAAGACGACAACAAAAGAAGCTTATGCTCATTCATATCTTCAAGTCCACCTTAACATTTTGAATATCCGGGTGAACTCAACAATGAGCAATCAACTGCTTAAGCAACTAAAATAAGCTGGAAACAAAATTACTAACCGGGAATTAGTCCTAGAATGCTCCGGCCCACAGCTCTGAAGTACTGGATAGCAATGAGGAATCATTGAGAGAATGTCTAAACACAGAACAGATCTTCTTTATATGAGATAACATATTAATTTAAATATAATTGGTCTCAAAGTGATGACACTTGGTTGTTTTGTCGATTCATAAAACGGGGAGGACCTAAGCACAAAATAGTAAACTTTACTTCTTTTCGTCCTTCAAATTTCACAGATAACGCGGATACGAACTAACACTCACCGAGCATTTCTCTGGGTTTCGTCGGAACAAGCTGTATATTATTACCACGATCGGGAGCTCAATACTCTGAAAATTGACATAGAAATGGGGTAAAATAGGTGAAAAAAATATGACAACAATAAACGAAAAAAATTTATAGTACCCATAGTAGACGCAGAGTGAGAGATGGAGCTGAAATGAGATCGACATAGTATTTGGTACGGGCCACCCAGAATCCAACGGCCAAAAATAACCCAGTAATCAGATAAACACAAAAAGCTCCCAAAGCTGATATTGACACACCTAAGGAGGTTTCTGGCTTCTTCTTCTTCGCCTCTTTCATGGCTTTTTCCCTTACCGTCTTCGAGATCAGAACGAGCGAAGAAGACGTAGAAAAATATTAAACAGTTAAACAGTTTTTTCTCACATTGGGCCATTATTTAGTGGATGGGCTTTTATTTAACTAATGGGCCTATTGTATATCATTTTTATGGGCTTTTATAAACAATTATTGCTGGGCGGTATATCGCTGATAATTAAATTGCCGGTATGTTGGGCCTTTATTTAACTAATGAGCCTATTGTTTAACATTTTATGGGCTTTAATAGACCCATTGTATTATCGGTGGACTATGTATCGGTGATAATTAAGTGCCGGCGAATCCAGAAGTCTCTGGTCTTTTTGTGCGAATTCTCCATCTTTCGACACATCGGTGGGTTGTTCCATCATCCTTCTCGAAATGTCTCGTCTCTCTCGCCAAACTCATATATATTGTTGCTTCCATCGATTTAATATTTCAATCAAGCAGATAAACAAACAACAGATCAAAGAAATCCAGAAACAAAACTTTGCATTCATCAACTCTCAGTTACTGAAAGATTATTCAGACTAATAATGGCGACGAAATCAGAGAAAGCTATTGGCATCGATCTCGGTACTACATACAGCTGTGTCGGAGTATGGATGAACGATCGTGTGGAAATCATCCCTAATGATCAAGGAAACCGTACGACACCGTCTTACGTCGCCTTCACCGATACTGAACGGATGATAGGAGACGCGGCGAAGAATCAAGTGGCGTTGAACCCTCAGAACACTGTCTTCGATGCGAAACGTCTCATCGGAAGGAGGTTCTCTGATCCTTCTGTTCAGAGTGATATGCGTCACTGGCCGTTTAAGGTTGTATCCGGTCCCGGAGACAAGCCGATGATAGTTGTTTCGTACAAAAACGAACAGAAACAGTTTTCTCCTGAAGAGATATCTTCCATGGTGTTAATCAAGATGAGGGAAGTCGCCGAGTCCTTCTTAGGTCACGCCGTTAAAAACGCCGTTGTTACTGTTCCTGCATACTTCAACGATTCGCAGAGACAGGCCACGAAGGACGCCGGAGCTATTTCTGGGCTTAACGTTTTGCGGATCATCAACGAGCCGACTGCTGCAGCTATAGCCTACGGTCTCGACAAGAAGGGTACAAAGACTGGTGAGAGGAACATTTTGATTTTCGACCTCGGTGGTGGAACGTTTGATGTTTCGTTGTTGACGATTGAAGAAGGTGTGTTTGAAGTGAAAGCCACTGCCGGAGATACTCACCTTGGTGGTGAAGACTTCGACAACAGACTTGTGAACCACTTCGCTGCGGAGTTCAAGAGGAAACATAAGAAGGATATTGGTGGGAACGCTAGGGCTCTTAGGAGGTTGAGGACAGCTTGTGAGAGAGCAAAGAGAACGCTTTCTTCTACAGCACAGACGACTATTGAGATTGATTCCTTGCATGAAGGTATTGATTTTTACGCCACGATCTCACGTGCGAGGTTTGAGGAGATGAACATGGATTTGTTCAGGAAGTGTATGGATCCTGTGGAGAAAGTTCTTAGAGATGCGAAGATTGATAAGAGCCGTGTGCACGAGGTGGTTCTTGTCGGAGGATCGACAAGGATTCCGAAAATTCAACAGCTTTTGCAAGATTTCTTCAACGGGAAGGAGCTCTGCAAAAGTATAAACCCTGATGAAGCCGTTGCTTATGGAGCTGCAGTTCAGGCTGCGATTCTGACTGGTGAAGGTAGCGACAAGGTCCAAGATCTTCTGCTTCTTGATGTTGCGCCGCTAAGCCTTGGTATAGAGACAGCTGGTGGGGTTATGACTGTGTTAATTCCGAGGAACACGACGGTTCCTTGTAAGAAGGAGCAAGTTTTCTCTACCTATGCGGATAATCAGCCAGGCGTTCTGATCCAAGTCTATGAAGGAGAACGTGCAAGGACCAAAGATAACAACCTTCTTGGGACATTTGAGCTTAAGGGCATTCCTCCTGCACCGCGTGGAGTTCCTCAAATCAATGTTTGCTTTGACATTGATGCGAATGGGATCTTAAATGTGTCGGCGGAGGATAAAACCGCTGGTGTAAAGAACCAAATCACGATCACGAACGATAAAGGAAGGTTGAGTAAAGAGGAGATTGAGAAGATGGTGCAAGACGCTGAGAAGTACAAGGCTGAAGATGAGCAAGTGAAGAAGAGAGTAGAGGCCAAGAACTCGCTGGAGAATTATGCTTACAACATGAGAAACACCATCAAAGAAGAGAATGTTGCCCAGAAGCTGGATCAAGAGGATAAGCAAAAGATCGAGAAGGCCATTGATGAGACCATCGATTGGATTGAAGGAAATCAGTTGGCTGAAGTTGACGAGTTCGAGTATAAGTTGAAAGAGTTGGAAGGTATCTGCAACCCAATTATCTCAAAGATGTATCAAGCTGGTGCTGGAGGAGCTGGAGCTGGAGCTGGAGCTGGAGGTGGTCCCACCGGAGGTATGCCAACAGATGGTGGCTCTGGCGGTGCTGGAGGTCCGAAGATCGAAGAGGTTGATTAGAGCGTATGTAAAATGGAAAGACGAATAGTGGCTGCGGACCATATTGTGACTTTTCTTTGTATTATGTGAGGATATGACATCGGTGTTTTGGTAGTGAAAAGAATGGTAAAATTATAGTTGTATGTTTTAGTTATTTCAGTTGTTTTGAATAATAAAGTAAACGAGCTGCTTTATTCTCAACAGTGTCGTTCGTTACTATTACATTGACAAGCCCACATGAAGTTTTTCACTCGAGTCCTTGTTGCATAAACCCAATTAGGTGAGATTTCTGAGGATACATTCATGAAAGCAATAATCTGACGCATGTATATCTGGTTCTTTACTTGTTGGATTTGTTTTTGTCCTAAAAACGCAAAAGAGTAATAACAGAGAATTTTGATCTTTGAAGTGGCATAAAGAAAAGTATATATTTGATCCTTAACTTGTCATTCACAACATGTCTTGGCTTAACCGCAAACATATATTGCACAGCAGTCACATCTCAAATCTACAAATCTCAGACAAGTAATGGAGAAAGGGTGCGTTGCATTGTTTTTTCTCTTCCTCCTTTTTCTCTGTTTGCCTTTCTCATCAGATTCTCAGAAACTCAATCCATCAACAAGCTTATTCGACCAAGAACAAGGCCATGGTGCTCTGTTTTAGCATCTATTGCTTCTCTTATGCTTATATGACCAGAGAAGCTCACCATCATTCTCTTGTGTTTGTTTTTCTTATGGCAGAGGTTCCGATCAAATACATAAAAGGAGGAGAAGAAGATGATAAGAGCATCGACATCTTCCGGGCAGGGAAAGGAGGTCATGGAGTTACAGGTGGAAGAGGTGGTGGCCGGAAAGCACCTCCAAGAAAACGTAATGCTGCGGCCGACCATCCACCACTGTTGTTCTTTTCCGCCGCCTCTATCCTCTTTAGCGTTTTAATAATGTTTTCGTTAACTTCTTTGGATATGTCAATACAAATATATTAAGGCGTATCGATGTCTTAACCTGACAGTGTAACATGTACTTAATGTTGCGAGCTATGAATTCAATCGGAAAGGGATACGGAACAACACTTGTATAGTAGTGATTAGGAATGAATACATCTAAACCAAACCGAGAACTACGACCCACGAGAAAGAAACCGATTATCTTTTGCACACTGATCAAACGTGGAAATATTCTTACATAGCTAAAGGCCGACCAAAACAGCCATTTTCCCGTGCAATTCCCCACAACAAAAGTAATTGACTGAAAGAATGAAGAGTTCATTACTTCTTCTGAGCTTTTCACTTTGTACTTAAAACTGAAAGAAACTTTTTCCTAAATCCAGAAAGAAGAACACAAATCTTAGTCCACCAAGAACGCTCCGCTGCAATACCTGATCAAAAGCCAGCAGTTTTTTCAGAAACGTCATAAATTTGTTTCCAGGGCGGAGTATTTAGGTCATAAGAAACGATGTGCTACCTGCTGCTGAATCTTCCCACAGCATCTGTGGTATCAAGAAGAGTGGCACTGCCTTTCTCCAATGCCAAGTAAAGTTCTTTGCCGTTGGTCACACGGGCGATTATCCATGAGTTGTTATTAGCTCTGATGCATATTTCCATGTCTTTATTTTCTCTATGTGCACGGCTTTTTTCTAAATCCACTTCTTCTCTAAGCTTGTTTAGTGCAAGTAGAGACTCCTGCATTTTCTCAAATTTCTTAAACCATTGTATCCAAGGTAGTAGTAGTAATCTCAGCTAGTAAAATTATGTAATGTGAAAGAAGGTACCTTTGCAAGTGTCGCTACTTTTCCTGAAGGAGATGCTCTGGAAACTACCATGTCATTATCAACTACCAAGTAACGGTAACCCTTAACATGGTAAGCATTCTCACCGTCCCACCCTCTTGAAATTCTTTCTTCTATTTTCAAAATTCTCGGTGATGCCTGGAAAGGAGATATTGGGTGATATATTAGAAGACACCAGAAAAGTGTTTTACCAAGAAAGATCCATGGGGTGATGTGCTAACATTATCAATAACTTGCTGTTTTACTGCTGAGACGCTTAAATCTCCGTTAACAATTGCATTTGTAGGCATGAGAAGAAGTAGGGTGAGACTTTTATGTTGATAGGCAAGGAGATACACTCTTTCTTGTGTCTGCTGAAGCCAGATTGTAGGGATGGATGAATCAGGGTAACCACCAGTCTCTAGACCCCAAATGTCGGTTATTAGAAAACCATCTTTTCCTTTTGTCCACTTATCATTTTGTAATGGCCTAATAACATGATGCATGTTATTACCATTTACAGTATGTAGCGAATCAATTGAACCAAGGGGTGCTGAAGTAGATCTAGAAGACATTTCAGGTGAACCAGGCCCCTTAGGTCGATATGACCAGGATCTCGCATCAGGGAATAAAGCTTCTGAGGTCAACCTCATTACGGAAAATGTAAATAAGTTGACACTATCATCAGCAGAGAGGGTTGTTGAAACCAACAGATCTTGAAATACGATCATAGAGTGGCATCGTAAGCTCCCAGAACATGAATCTAGTACTTGAACTAGAGACTGTGCATCCAAAAAAATTGTAGTCAATTACCATATTATTATGTGCATAATAATAGCCCAAATGATTTGGAGAAGCAAACCTGAACTTCAAGTGCCGTGTCCCTTGCTAAAGTAAGCATTTGAACAGTCCCACGCTCTCTTAAAGTTTCACGGAAAGTAGGTAGCTGAAGTTTCTTCCCAACAAGAAGATCTGCCCGAAAGAGAAAATCTTTGCATAAGCTATCACACACGAACCAACTTGAGCATAGTGCAGTTTTTCACATATCCAAAGGAAGGCATTCAACACAGCAACTTCAGTATTTTACCACAGCAACAGTCTTCCGAGCGAGACCGCTTTTGAAATGCTGACAATTAGTGACAGAAAATGTATTGAAGCTAGAAACAAAATAGAAAGGAAATCACTGAAAAATTTTACGAATTAGATTTTGAGAGAATAACTTACTGCTTAAATAATCTGTGATGAATGGGTACAACTGTGAACGGGTAAGCTCTCCTGTTGGTTCTCTTTCAATTAATGCTCTAACTGACCCGTGAAACATCAGAAAGAGTGAGTGCACTTCCTTAAGCACCCTCCTTAATGCATCAGTCCTCCATATCGCTCCTCTTTCTTTATTTTTCTCCACAACCTATCAGTTTCTAGATCAGATCTTGTTCACTGACATTACTAAGACCATATCCAATGCATCTTTCTTCTAAAGAATATGTGCTATAACAAGTACGATCTAGACAATGCCTTACCATCACCATCCAGATATCGGGTTCAGGCTCATAGAAAACATGGGAATGTCTTTCTGCTTCTATTACCTCACAAGCTGCCTCCGGAGAGAAAATTCTGCATTTATACTCACACCATGAACTCTGACTGGTGTGATCGAACAAGTAACAAATGCAACCAAATCTGGAACACCAGTAATGGGAAAAAAAAAAAAAAAAAACACATCCCACAATCAAAGAAAGAGAGCAGCTGACCTAGTAAAAGTAATAAGCCCTTCACTGAGTCCGATAACTGATAACTGGGTCGAGAAGTCTAACTCAGCCGGATAAAAGAACAGAATCTTGTCTAATTCTTGTCCTTCAGTTTGACCTCTCCTCAAATCAAACACGCAAAGACGAAGACTGTCATCACTAGAGCTCATGGACGTCATATCCGCCAGCTTCTACGAACTCATTAATACCCTAAACATGCAATGCAAGGAACACGTCAAAAATGAAGTATCCTGCAATCAGTTATTTCTAACGTGTATATACCCTGCTTCAAAATCCGAAGTAGTTTCAGGTTTCCAAAGGCACATTGGCGATTCAACCGTGGCACACAAACCAAAAGTTAAAGTTCCTAACACAAAGACCGAAGAACTCATATACCAAGAAGATAAAGCTACTATCTATGCTCATAATTAGGAGAGTTATAAGCGGAAAACAGCAGAAAATTTCCGAAATCAAGTACCTGTGAGGACCAATACAAAGTCCGAAGTCGAAGGAGTGAAGAATCTTCGGGTATTGCGACAGTTCAATTATCGGAGACCAATTAACGAATCACAAAGTCAAATTCAGATTCTCAAAAGTTCAAATTTCGAAAATCAAACACCGTATAGAACAAGAATGCGATCGATTGAACCGAAATCAGTAGAAGAATTACGCGAAATTTTGCAGGGTCTTTGAAAAGGATTAATGGAAGAAGACGAAACAAGGATAAAAACGAAACAAGGATAACTAACCGCCACGATTTTTAGTGGAAAAACCGGGTCGGTTTATGATCTGAAACGGGTCGTTTCTCAACGGCTTTATGCAATAGATAAAAGAAGAAAGAAGCGTAAACTATTGTGCTAAGGTTTAGTTATTGATCTGCTTCTATTACCTCACAAGCTTGTTTGGGCTTTGGCTTCAGTATTTGTTTTAAGAGTTATTGGTTTTATGAATTTTCCTTATTTGGGCATAGCTCTCTTTTGTTTGGGCGTGGACTTCTCAAAGTTCGCTTAAAATTTGTTCAAAGTCTCTGAGAATGTTTTTTTTTTTTTTTTTTTTTTTTTTTTTAANNTTTTTTTTTTTTTTTTTTTTTTTTTTGTAACACTAATGACATATATTATATTGAAGATTGGAAAAGGATCAGGCCCAGTGCAAGGTACGATAAAAAAAACAAAAAAGGTCGAAAAAAGACCAAGACATGGCCTAGACGCTAACACAGTTCATATCCAAAAGTAGTAAAACAAACAGAGGAAAAACAACTCGATAACAGAGAAGAAGTTTTGGTGAACCGGAAAAGCTAGTGCGTTTTGGAGTCGAACATCGCCATCACTTATGCAGTGTCCATCTCCTTGTTGCGGTTAACGCTCGATGTTGGAGAATTGCTTCCCAGGCGAACCTCAATATCCGCGTATAGTGGAGGGATCCAGTGNAATATCCGCGTATAGTGGAGGGATCCAGTGACCTCAGCGAGGAAATTTTCTTGGTTGTTCATGACCACGTCTTCCACCGTAATGTTCTCAGTGACTGTAGTCATTGGTTTCGTTAGTAACATGTTGAAGTTCATCACTGGAGACGAAGGTTGAGTAACTTATGACATGTTTGCAGACATTGGGTCACTGTGAGAGTAATCCATTGAAGATTCTGGTTCTAGCATTTGAGCAACGAGGTAATCAGAAGGCTGAGGGATGTAGGTGCAAAAGCATGTGTTATGAGTCAGTTTTTGACATGTGAGGCAGAAGCGAGTTATCATCTCATAGGAGAATTCGACTTGGAACATATCCCCGTTTTCATAGTGAATGCTTAAGTCTCTCTTCAAACCTAAAGCGTATCTTGGCTCTGATGGTGAATGGACAAGTAATTGAGCCTTTATGTAGATCCACATCCAGTACTGGTCCCAGTGAGCTAGCGATGATTGTGACCGCTTCTTCCGATGCGAACTGCATTGGCATGTTGGTTATCTAAATCCACATGTCGACTGTTGCTAGGAAGTTTGGAAGCGTGTAGTCCTCCCACCTGGCTAGTGCCACGAGCCATCCATTATAAATGAGAGGTTACATCCGTAAGACATACTCACGATCTCCTTCATACTCAAAAAAGAATTGAGTATAGTCCTTGTCAATCATCCGCCCTTTCACTCGTTTTTGCAGGTTCCAATGCTTGGGGAGGTCCTCTACCATCTCAGTGGTGCTTTGTTCCCATTTGTTTAGCGGTCGAGCCACCTAACTTCTTTTGTTTTGGACCATTGTCGCCGCATATGCATCACTAGGGAGGAAGATCTTAGCGTCTCTGCGGCCCATGTGGAAATGGTCAATTGTTTGCCTGAAGGAACAATACATTTTCCCGCTTGTGTTGTGAGTATCTTGATTTAGGCAGCTCCTATAAATAGGTGAGCACCTCTGGTTCAACTCGATTTACACTTCCACAGTCATTCAATGAACGGATGGCATCTTGGGAGGTGGAGAAGCATGCTTGAACTTGGCGTGGGCAGCTAAGCATTAAGTGTATCACACACCATATGTTGGTGCAACTTCCAAAATTATATATTGCTCCTTTGTCATTGGCTAGAATCCTCCCCACAATCCAGATGGCGCCAAAGTGATGGTGCATTTGATTTTTGAGATAATAATTAACGGGGATGGAAGTTAAAAAGCCGAAAAACAGAAGGGATATTTAGACATAATCCTAGCAAAATCCTAGAGGGGTAGAGGTAAAAGGTGAATGATTATGTTTGGTTATCAAGGTGGATGGTTTACAAGGTACAACGGACAACAACAAAGGACAAATGGATGAGGAGTTGAAACGTTGCTGGGCTATGATGATGTTCTAGGCTACTTAAACTAGTGATCAGGCAACCTAATGGGCTAGGCTAGATTAATAGGAATGAGATAAGCCCCAACCTAAGTTAAAAGAAGAGATAAATAAAGGGTCTAAGCCTTACTTATTAAGGGTTCGGTCCGTTTCTTGATGGGCTGCTATTAGCGATCCATCTCGTCCTCCACCCCATCAGGAGCCATTTGATTCTTTATTTCATGCATCGGCCTTTCCTTTATATTTGGCTTGTGGGCCAAATACTCATTCATGCGGGGAACAATTTATGGGCCTGTTCTTGTGGTCCATTCAGGGAGTCTAGCCCCAATATAGTCATTTATCCTTATACAACGACACTTTTAGCAATTTGGCGGCAAATTTTATTAGCCGTTGAACTGATACCTTCAATATCAAAGCCACCTAGCTTTTCCTTTAGCCCCTCTATCTATTGAAACCACGGTACAAATCTCGGCCATTGTCTAGGATGCCAGAGGCAATTCAGGAATGTGTTGTCCTCTATCCAAACTATGAGGTTCGAGATACGGAGGTCAACCATTGATGATAATGCCCCAATAAGTCTTTTAAAGTTTAGTTCAGTCCGAGTAAGAGAATTACATATAGTGAACTGGGCGTGTAGGCTTGTGGAATCTAGAGAGTTGGTAACAAACCAAGCGCCTCCATGATAATTTCCATGCTTGTTCCATATTGTTGCCATGTATAGTGACAATTTTCCGGTGTTAGACATTATATGCATGTGACTAGTTTTCTCCGGTGTACGAGGTTGTTTATGCTTTTTTGTCAATTTACTCCAAGCAAGCATTTCACAATGCGTCGTCTTTTGCCGGAGGTTGGAGGATTATTCGGTTCCTATTCTTCCAGATCGCCCACATTATCCAAGGGAAAAATTTCGAGAGTTCTTTCGGTAAACTCCTGTTGGAAGAAAGTTGCATCAGCCAAGCTAAGTTGAGCTTAACAGAGTTCTCATAGAATCCAGGTTCAGGGGTTAGTATTCTTGAAAGAGCTAAGATTTGTCTCACTGGGTGGCAGTGGAATAACATGTGAGCTATTGTTTCTTTTGGTGTACCATATATGCCACAAATATTGTGTTATATCAATCCTCTAGAAGCAATCCTGTCACTGACTGCTAGTGCACCAGATAATACCCTCCATAAGAATATTTTTAATTTCGGCGGGATATTTCTCCTCCATATGATGTTCTTGAGTCTATTAGCTTCGAACTCTGAACCAGTGTTGTTGATACTCGTTCTTGGTGGAGAAGATGTCAGCCAGTTCCCAGTCTTAACCGTGTATTCCCCAGATTGAGTATAACCCCAATACCATGAATCTTCAGATATTGGGTTAGGAGGTATACTTCGAATTCTTGTTACGTCTGAGGGATGGAAAAAGTCCTCCAATTTGGCTATGTTCCATTCATTATTATGTATTAGAGCTGATACCTTTAGAAAGATGTCAAAACATAAGTGTTTACTGATAAGAGGTCTTGGCTATTGGTGAAAGACCCAATTGATCATCCATACATGTGTGCTTCTCCCATTTCCAATACTTCGCACTAGGCATTTTTTTAATAGTTCTCATCCATGCATGATGATTGAAAGAATAATTTGTGTTTCTTTTGTGTTGAATTGCGACTAGCACTACAAAAAGTCATTTATTTACAAGTGACACATTATATGTGATTTAACATCATTTAGAATAAACGACATTATTATTGCATATTTACATCAATTAAATAAGATTGATACAATTTGTTATTGATTTATATCACTTATTAAACAATTGATGTAAAATATAAATTTACATCAATTAAACAAATGATGTATCTGATGTATGGTTTTTAGCATGTTTTAGGAGTCTCCTTTAACCATTTTCTGCATACATATCCACTTCATTATTTTAGAGTCCAAATAGCTTCATCCATTTGCATTGCATTCACATTGCATTTGAGGAAATTTCAGGCACTTGGAATGCACTAAAATGGAGTATTCTGGACAAGTGGAGACTCAGGGGTACAAGGAGTAGCACTTGGAGTCGGATTAGAGCAGGAAATTGTCAAAAAGTGAACCAACACCAGACGCAACTAGAGCTTGAGGTCAAGCCTTGGACACATACATGAGCGAGTTTAAGCTTGGAGTCGAGTCTAGCACACACTCGAGTGTGGTATCGAGTGGATCATCTTTTGGGCCACCAACTTTTACCTTTTGAGCCTTTTCAGCATATGAGCCAAACTGAATCCAAATTTCACAGCACGTTGGACCTCTTATAATGGGCTGAATCAATCTCGGGTTTAGCTGAACTTAGTATAAATATTTGTGTTTGTTGCCAGAAATGAACATCCGAGTTTTTACTTCTTTTGAGCAACAACTGCCTTTTCATTTTGTAATCCCGAGAAAAATACTTTCTGTCTTATGTTATTTGAATGCAATTTATATTTTCTTTGAATCTTGTTTCTGTTCGAGTTCGAGTATACTATTGATGTTATATGCTGTGATTTTTGTTGATGTTGTTTATTTCATAAATTTTGAGTAGTTCACCTAGGGCTCTTAAGGATGGGTTAGGTTGGCATGGATCTTAGGTTTTCTAGGTCGCTTGAGGTTAGAAAAGTTTAGATATCTTCTTATTTGGTGCTGTTAATGCTTGTTTCATCTTGATCAACTGAAGCATGTTCTTAGACATTTTAGCACCCGATAGGTGTTTGGTAGAATGTATGACCGAACCAACTTCATAGATTCACACTCTTAGCTCGAGAGATCGAACGTCTGAGGTATGAATCGGGTCGAGTGAGTTATTTCTTCATACCGGTTAGGTTTTCAAACGCCTATGGCGATATGGTCTATTAATAGCTTAGTCGAGTTTGTTTGCTATGAGAGTGGATTCGATATCTTGTGAACGTGCTAACTAGAGGTCTGCTTTGTTGAGTGTTGTCAAGCACCTAATAGACTTAAGTGATTCGCTGATCCATGATACATATTCCTCAGGAGCCTGTTTTCACATCATTCTACACTTGATTTACTTACTTTTTTATATTTCACTGCTCTATTATACTATTGTGCTGTTTTCAGTGCTTACTCTGTTTATTTATTTGCTTTGCTTAATTATGATATTTTATTTAGTTTATGATCGTCTCGAATTAGGTTGCTAGAAAATATTCACCATGATTTGCTTGGATTAGAAAGGTTAATTGCATTCTGACTGATAGCTACACTCCCAGTGGTTTGACACCTATAATGCTACATTGATGTCTTACTATAATAGGATTTGAAGCAGAGTAAAAATCTTGTTATCAAATTGGCACCATTGCCAAATGGGTTTCTGCTAGCTACATTTAGGATTGTTAACTGTTTGAGACCAAGTTCTTTTTTTTTTTTCAGTTGATTACTCACATGTGGTTCTGCCTTTGCCGTTCTGTTTCAGGTGATTCTAACATTCAGTAATTCAGCTCGACCTCATTGCTTGAGTTGAGTTTACGCATTGTATGCAGACACGTTCACAGGGGAATCAGAACCTTCTCCGCCTTCGCGACAATATCGACCAGCTTCCACGCGAGTTGCAAGCACAGAAAAACCATCTCCACAGTGAACACGCGAACCTAGCGGAAATGGATCCACTAACAGGTTCGAACACATACCAATTTCTTGTGCTTGGATCTCAACAGAGGCGGCCAAGAACAATTGGAGCCGGAGATGCACCAAGCACACATACTCAGCGACATGGGATCGTTCCTCCGGCTATCCCGAATAACAATTTTGAGATTAAGACCAGTCTTATCTCAATGATCCAAAACCGACAGTTCCATGGCCTACCTTCTGAAGACCCTCTTGATCATCTGGACGATTTCGAGCGGATGTGTGGATTAAAAAAGCTCAATGGAGTGAGTGAGGATGCCTTCAAGCTCAAACTGTTCTCGTTCTCTCTTGCAGAAAGGCACACATATGGGAAAAGCATTTACCCAAAGGCTCTATCACTTCATGGACCGAATGCAAGACAGCTTTTCTTGCCAAGTTCTTATTAAATTCTCAGACTGCAAAGTTACGCAACGCGATCTCAAGCTTTATGCAGAAGAATTCTGAAACCTTTGTTGAAGCTTGGGAGCGATTCAAGACCTATAAATCGTAGTGCCCTCACCATGGTTACAACATAGAGTCTTTGCTCAACATCCTCTACAGAGGTGTTCTCCCTAAGATCCGAATGCTCTTGGACATAGCATGCAATGGCAATTTCCTAAACAGGGATGTTGATGATGGATGGGACTTAGTGGAGAATCTAGCTCAAGCCGATGGTCAGTATAATGAGAATTTTGACAGGAGTGTGTGGGGCATAGCTGAATCTGACACAGTGCACAAGAAAGAGTTCAAGGATTTAAATGAGAAGTTGGATAAGCTCCTTATGGTACAACAGAAACATGTTCACTTCGTGAATTGAAGATAAACAGCTTCATGAAGCAGAGGATGATCAGGTTGAAGAGGTAAGATTTGTGCATATGCAGGGAGGAGGTTATAAGCAATACAACAACTACAAGCATCACCCAAAGCTCTTATACATGAACACCAATGTTGCTAACCCCGAAGATAAAGTATATCCACCAAAAGCCCAACATGATTAAACCAAGGCTTTCGTACCTAAGCAGCATTACCATCAGAGTTTTTAGCCAGCCCCAAATGTGCCACCTGGGTATGAAGCGCAAACTCTAGCTACTACTCTGAAAATTCCAGAGGTGTTAAACCTGCTCCAGGAGATTCTTAAAGGACAAAAGTTTTCTGCTACCGATTTGACACAGAAATTTGCTGAGCTGTACACCAAGATTGATGCTTAACATAATGATATCAACTCTAAGTTTGAGACGTTGAACACAAGACTTAAGTATGTTGAAAGTCAGCAAGCTTCATCTTCTACTATGAAGACACCTATACAACTCCCTAGAAAAGTAGTTTAGAACCCCAAGGAATATCATGCTAATACTATCACTCTCAAGAATGGATGTGAGTTGCTGATTCATGCAGAGGGTGCTAACGATACTGAGGATAGTAAAGCTCATGAAGGGGAGGATAACCTAATCAAGGATAAGGCTAAAAAATCAATTCCAGAGGTTCAACTTGACTAACATACTCGAGCTAAAAATAGTCAAGTGCAACATTTTGTGGAGAAAATTTTGCCTAATGCCTTCCCTGATGTACAACTCGACCAAATCACACCTCCTGATGCTTAAAAATAGTATGCCCCACTCGAGACACTGAAACCATTTGTTCCCCCACTGTATAAACCGCAGTTGCCTCTCCCCCAGAGGTTTACAAAGGATGTTGCTGAGAAGTACAAAGCTCTTTTTTATATGTAAATTCAAGGCATTGCTTAAGGTTCCCATATTGGATGCTTTTATGTTGATGCCTCCATATCAAAAGTTCCTCAAAGATGCAATGAAGGAGAAAACGAAAGAGGTTGAAGGTATGGTAGTACTCATTCATGAGATTAGCACCATCATCCAAAAAAGCTTGGTAACCCTTGTACCTTTACTATTCCCTGTTCACTTGGACCCCTATCCTTGAGCAAGTGCTTATGCGACCTTGGTGCCTCAATAAGCCTCATGTCACTTTGAGTTGCAAAGAGATTAGGCTTTAGTGACTATAAATCCTACAAGATATCCTTGGTTTTGGCATATATGTCAATGAGGATCCCACACGGTATTTTAGAAGATATTCCAGTGAAAGTAGGTGGAGTTGAGATACCAACCGACTTTTTTGTTTTGGAAATGGACGAGAAACCTAAGGATCTGTTGCTCTTTGGAAGATCCTTCTTGGCTACTGCTGGTGCGTTGATTGATGTAAAGAATGGAACATTTAAGTTGAATTTGGGTCAAGACCTTAAGATGAAGTTTAACATCAATGATGTGATGAAGAAGTCAACCATTGTAAGAATTGATAATCTTCAACATATGACTATTGTAAGAATGATATCATTCTCATCAACATAAACAATAAAGAACATGATAATGTAAGTGTCCGATGTAGGTTCATGGTTCTTCGTTTGTCTAGGGAAATTTTGAAATTAGATGGGATTAGAATGATTGTTAAGTGTTAGATGCTTGATCTTCATCAGTTAAATGAAAAAATGACTTTCATTTACATGTAAAAATCTTCATTCTAGGGTGTGACTTTCGTTTATTTTGTTTTTTATCTGCGATCGTGACATGATGATTTTTTATAATTGTGCACATATTTGGAACAGCTGTTTTGAACCTAACTTTGTTTTAATTATTCTCGTTTCAGATATATACCAGTCTAGGCCAGCTTTTTCAATTGATCGGTCTACAGGTATACAACTATTTGTTAACATTAAGCTAAGCTCTTTATAAATAATATTTCAATTTTTCATGTACAGACTATGAAGGTTTTAGGATTCCATTACCAGTTGGAGGTAATAGCTCAGAATCTGCTGGTGGAAACTCGTACCACTAGATTAACATTCAAGCATTATTACGTAATCCAGCTAGAGAATCCCAGCAACAGCTCCATCCACAAAAATTTAATGGAGCCAAATGGTATGTTTGTAAAATTCTTCGGCGAATATGATAATTATATTGTATTGCTTTTCTGGGTTTCTTTCATCATAGTTTTATATATTTTAGGTTTGGTATAGATGATGAGGTCAACACATTCATCCATATTACATGGCAAGACAATTTCATGGGACCTTGGAGGAACTGGAAAATAGTTCCTCAGTATAAAAAAGATGCTTGGTGGGAAAATTTTGTGGTAAGTTTTTCCTAACCTAACTCTTATTGTCTAGTTTAACATCTATATGCTTCTTTTTTCTGCAACTAATATAATTTTTTTCGGTAGCAACATTATTTTTGGCCCCCCAATTATCATGACCTAGTCTATTGAAGATGGAAACATGAGACTAGGTTGTCGATTAACAATTGCATAAGCAAGCATAAGAGAAGGGGTGAAAGACTCTCCTTATTCATTGATGCTGATGATTGGGCAAGGATGATGGTTTACTGAAACCGGATGAAGGTATCAGGAGGAGCCAGTTAGCTGCTGCAGCTCGTATGTATAATCATGATGGCAAAGGGGTACATAAGCATTGTGGAGGGTCTCGATCTTTTTCGAAGATCAAATATGATATGGTGAGTTATATTGTAGTTTTATACTTTCATCAATTATACTTTCATCGCTAATTATGTTTATGTTTTTTTTTGCAATTTTCAGATGATTGCAAATGGTAGCGGTGAACCTCCATCTTACACTTATATTGTGCAAAAGACGCACACTAGGAAAAATGGAACGTTCGTAGACCCTCGTTTTGAGGCCCTTGTGATTAAGACTGAGGAAGCTGCTAGTCATGATTCCACCAAAATTCCCACATATGCTCGCCTTAAACTGAAAAAAGAATATGTCAAAGTAAATTTTGTCTGTTTCTGTTTACTAAATATAGTTTTGTATGTGTTATTTGTTTTTTGTTTGTTATTGTTCTTTTTCTTTGTTTTCCCATAGTGTGGTCAGACTAAAAAGGGACGTATTTATGGAATCGGAAGCGTTCAATATCAAGATGCAGCTAGAACATTAAATGTACCGTAATTTGTTTCCAGAACATTGACTTGGCGACTTGGATTCAAGGGATGGAGTCAAACTATGAATCTCTCAACAATAATTTTCAAAATCTCCACACCAATTATAGAGGGATGAACTCTTGCATAAAGCAAACAAACAAATGAGTACTTATGCTCCTCAAACATTTTACCATTGTTTGACTTAATTGTTAACATGGACGTGAATGTATTTCAGTTTGTCTAACTCTTAATTGTTTTCAAATATGATTTTATAGGAAATGCCTACGTGTATTGATGATGATGATGATGATGATGATGATGATGATGATGATGATGATGAAGCTTGAAGAGGTATCGTTTGACTTGTAATATATTATGAGAAGTTGGATATGGTGAATTGGTGATGTTGATGATTTTAAAGATTCACCAATCAGAAAAGTAGTATATGGTGATGTAAGATTTTTTTTGGGATTAAGTCACCTATTAGTTATTTCGGCTTTGTACGAGACTTGTTTATGTTTGATCTAAGATTGTTTATAGTTTAGTTATCATGCTTCTTATTTTATGTTTGTATATATTATCCATTTATATACAAGTGACACACTATATGTGATTTAACATTTTTTAGAATAAACGACATTATTATTAATTACATCTTTTACATCAATTAAATAAAATTGACACAATATAATAATGGTTTACATCATTTTTAAACAATTAACATAAAATATAAATTTACATCAATTGAACAAATGATGTATCTAATCAGCACTTTTAACATTGATTAAAAATGATGTTAACTTGATTTATGTTTAAAAATTGATACATATAAATTAGCCCAATCAATATATTTAATTACCCATAAAACTAACAAAATAGAATACCACAAAAGCACATGTCGTAGTTAAATTGGTTAAAATTCTACTAGAGTATTTAAAGTTTAATTGGTAAATTTTTGATATAAAATATCATATACGGTTAATTAAAAATGTATGAAATAAATATAATTGTACTTATAAAAAATATACGTTTTATTTAATCATATTTTATTATAATTCTAAATAATTAAGAATTAAAATTTATCACCTTATTTAAATTATAAATGGGAAATTTGGTCATATGACCATAAGTTTTCTCTTAATTAGGCGTATGACTTCACTCTCTCAATTAAGTCATTATTGCAAAATTATGACCATTATAACCCTACTTCCTATGCTATCTAAATTCTGCACATAAAATCTATTACGTCAGACATATATGTGGCAGGAGATTTTTTTCTCGAAAAATAAATAAAAAAATATTTCAAAAACCCACACCTCATCTCTTCAGCTTTTTGAACCCAGCAAACAAAAGTTGAGACATTTTTCTTACCTACAGTTCATTTAAATGATTGCAAGTTGAGTTTTGTCGTTCTGGTTGGTTCTGAGAAAGCGAAAAATTCAGATGTTGCTAGTTGTCAAATCTATGAACAAATCACTTTCAGGTTTTGGTGAATATCGGTGCTTTATGTTCTTGCAACTAGCATATTCCTTACAGGAATCACAAGTTAACCATGTTGATGAACGATTCATTGAGCGGCAATGCGAAGAAGTGTATGTTTGTTAATGTATCTCAAGTTGAATCAAAATTGGCGAGACATACAATGCTCATATGTAAGTGATGATTTTTCATAATATATATCATAGTTTCCATACGTAATGTTGACATAATTCTAAAATAGGCCGAGTTCTTACATCAATTTTATTCATACTCAGATATATCATACAAATTTTTTAGATTCAACCAATTGCAAGTGTGTGTCGAAAGTGAGAACGATTGTGAGTTAATTATATATCATATGGGCTACGCATGTATGTGTGTTTTTTCACAGTTATGTCTTTCCTTACTATGTAATGTTTTTTGTTACACCCGCAACTGATCTGTATGATTTTCTTTTTTTTATTGTTGTCTTTTTCTGATGTGTGTTCATATGTAAGCACAAAAAATGGTTACATTTTTTCGTGTACGCATTCAAAAAAATGGAAGAAGACTTACAACAAAATGGAAGAAAACTAGTAACATGCTTAATGGTGTCACAATTCTATTACACATGTACCATAATTGTAACATAATTCTTTCAAATAAATATGTTTTTAGTAATATATAATATATGTAAGTAAACATTATAGTACGTGTATGATAAATTAGTTAACACCTCAAACCAACTGTTAACATCGTAATAATACTACTTATACAAATTCTCATATATCTTTCGTTCTCGCCATCTCCTAGTGCTTCTTCAAACGGATCTGTGTTTTATTAATATATATATATATATGTATGAAACCATCATACGTGTGTAATAAATAAGTTAACAATCCCAATCAGTGGTTAATTAATATTTTAATATCATTACTTATACGAATTCACATATCTACTTTGTTCTCATCATCTCCTACTACTCCTTTCAAATAGATCTATTTTTAGTAATATATATGTATGTACGCAACCATCATACGTGTATAATAAATTAGTTAATACCACAAGTTAATTGTTAACCCAATTTTACATTATTGTTAGGTATTTTGAGGTTTGGGAGTAAGTTATATTTGTCTTAACGTTGGCAATTTCCATTTTGTCAAGTCTTAAAGATGTAATCATTTCATTGCAAGTAAACACATATTGTTACCATCTATCACACATCTTACACCCATAACATATCTTGTTACATGTGTATAAATATAGTTATTACATGTTTTTTAATATACTTAAAAATATTACTAACTTTATTATTAATAACTAATAACAAATGTTATCTCATGTGTATATGAACATTTTATTACATGTGTATCAATATAATCCATAACATCCTAATTTCTTACACCCATAACATGTGTTAGTTATTTACATGTGTATCCATATAGGAAACAACACCACAAACCCATTACATGCCTATTATAATAAGTATATATGTATCAATATAGTTAACGTTTTACACCCATATCATATGATTGGCTTCATGGATGACTTTTGGATATCCAACTTATGTTATCATTCACTCTAACAACATTGCGCTGACCAACGTCCTATGTTTCAGTCAACCCTTTTCCCTTATCAATATTTACAGGGTAACCAATCATGTACCTGCACACAGTCAATTGAAAACATCAACATATTTTTTTCTCAAACTAACATTACATTTGGTAGTATGCTTTGAAGTCTGTTAGCACGTTTTCCTTACCCCAATCCACTCCGATTATAGTAGGTTGAGGCGCATTATTTCTATTATTGTTCCTCCACTCATTGTCTTGGTGGCAGCAAGACCTCATACACCTTAACCCCTACACATCACAGATCCAATGTTCCCTACGTCCCATGTGTATAGTTATGTACACAAATGAGGTTTTGTTACAAATATTGTTACACATTTAACTAGTATTGTGTCACCGTTTTAAATTTCATTTACATGTGCTAGCTGCACCACCTTCTTCACCGTCCACCATTTTTATATCACATATTACCCACAGTCTTGTTTGTCATTCACTAAATAGATCATCCGCTTACCCTCTGCACATGAATCTTTTTTTTTCATCCTCATCTTCATATCTCTCCTCCTCTCTGCAATTTGTTCTCTGATAGCAATAAATGCTTCTGTCTCATACTCTTTGAATATCTTAGGCCAAATCTTATAGTTTTGTATTATTTAAATCATTTGATTTGGCTAATAAGGACATTTTCGTAATTTTACACCTTCATGTGAGTGGTTTAATTTTCAGAAAATCCATGTAAATCACCTAATTATCTTAAAACTTTTGTATTTCTAACAAATTCACTCATTATAAATTACACCATAAATAATTTTTATAAATAAAAAATACATAAGAAATCAAACTTAAAACAATATATATTTATTTTAAAAACAGTTAGATCAATAAATTCTCTAGAATGTTAAATTATTTTTTCTATTTCCAGTTTAGGAAATTAAAATTAATTTCTTCTAATTTAGAATTATGATAAAATAATTGATATATTTTTGATAAATAATTAGTACTATTACAAATTTATATATTTTAACTAACGAAAAATATGATCATACAACAATGTCTTTCATATTTTATTTTATACCATTTGGTTCCTCAAAAATTTTAATAACAGATTTCAATAATTTTCTACTCTATCTGTTAGTTATTTGGTCATGCATGTACAATGTATCATTTTTTTTTCTTTTGTCAACTTAACTCAACATTTCAGTAAAAAACGTTCAGAAACGGGACCACAAAGCTAGAGTGCATGGGCATTCGGGTCTTCGGGTCGGGTTCGAATTGGTTCTTTTCGGATTCAGGTCTTTCAGGTAAAGAAGTTTTATATCCATTTAGGACCCGCTACAATTTCGGTTCGGTTCTGGGTCGGGTCCATTCGGGTTCGAGTCGATTCAGGTCCGAAATTTTAAGAACCAAAAAATACCCATATACCCATATACCCAAAATTACCCCAGAACCCGAACCTGAATCTGGACCCGAATACCCGAAAAATATCCATATACCCGAAAAATACCCGTATACCCAAGAAATACCCGACCATTTTTTATAAATTACTCAAAATATTTGAAAATAACCTAAAAATACTTAAATACTCGACAAATTTCCGAGGATCCGGACCCGAACTTAGACCGAAATACTCGTATACCCGAAAATTACCCGAATACCTAAGAGAATTTTCGGTACCCAAGACCCGATCGGTTCCGGGTAGGAATCGGACCCGACCCGATACCTACGGGTATTTAACAAATATACCCAATAGTTTAAAATGGTAAGATCCGGATCCGAACCTACTTTTTCGGGTCGGTTTCAATTCGGTTCTTCGGGTCTGGATATTATGCCCAGCCCTAGCTGAAACATTATTTACATAGATTTGGTTCTTAGATAACCCTCTAACGGTGCGAGCTAAGAAGTCGGCATTGTGATTTAGTGCATGTGGAATCCGGGCTAGAAAAATCTTTAAGATACATTTAAAAAACACATTATAGAGAGGGAGATAAGAAAAAAAAAAGTGAAATTATGATTGGAAAACAACGTGCATAACAATATACATAACGCATAATTATATACATTTAATTGGATTTAAGTTACGAGCTCGTATTTAGATAATAAAAGTGAAATTAACTGTTAAGTTAAATTTGTTGAATATAAATTTTCTTATTTTTGTGGACATATTTTTTCCAACTTTTACTATTATCATAAATCTTAAGCTCAGCAAAACAAATTTATCTACTAAATTAACACTAAACTCAGTCTTACATCTAAGATTGAGTCTCATCGCATACATTATGTAGGAATTTGATTAATGGGTTAGGCAGTTGTGGTCTAATGTTGACAAAAAAAAAATAGTCCTATATTAGTTCAAACTAAATTCTTAAATTTTTAAGTATTAATTTAATTTACTATATGTAATTAATTTTTTTCCATGTGTTTCCGAAAATTAATGTTACAAAAATCACAAAATTCGTGAAAATCTTGAGGACTGAACTATCTACTAATACAGCCATTTGATTGGAACGAACAAAATCGCGAGCGCAATTCTAGTGATGAGTGTCACCACTTTGTGAACTATTCTAGAATGCTGCGTCCATAATCTTCAATGACAAGACTAAAGTCATTTCATGCTTAAAGGCATAAACCAATCATAACATAAATTTATAACGTATCAACATACTAAAACTAAGCTACTAGTATTAGATTACCATCAACTCCTTTAATAATGAAACACTGATTTGGATCGTATCAGATAATCTAAAAAAAAAGCTTAGAAACTTTAGAGGATCAACTTTTAGAAGGAATCTAGAAATATTGTCCTAAACAATCTGAACACAATTGTTTTTATTTAAGAATTTTTGCATAACAAAAGCAAAATAACATAGAGAATCAAACGTTGAAATGACATATTTTGTTTATGTTATATAATATACAATATTACTTTTGTTCATCCGATAAAAGAAAGAATGCACACTTTTTGCTTAAAGTTAGCTTAAAATTTTCTTAAAATTTTCTCAAAATATTTTGAGAATGTTTACATTTTGAAAGAATAATATGTGTTTCTTATTTTTTGGATCGCAAGAAGTACTTTTTTTTCCAAAAGGACTTTTTATTTGTTATAAGTTTTCTAGTAAATGTTATTTCTATATTAAGAACTAAATTAAGACTAGGTGCGCTTAATAAATATTTTCTGATTTTAGACTATTACAAGAGAAAACAAAAAATGGAAAGAAATTTAAATATCAGCAAGTTTAAGTCTTTTGTTCAAAACTATTCAATTATAACAATATGGACCATTGATAACAAAAGCAAAAAAAAAAATATATAGAATCGAAAATTGAAATACACATATTTTGATAATGGCTTCACAACTCTTTGAAAGATTCTTCTTGTTGGGACTCTTCCTTGGACTTTAATTTTTATCTTTGCATATAACCTGACATTTTCGTCGATAATCATCTTCTTCATATTTAATGCCAATATTCTTTTCAAGTCAAACAGACCTTTGATTGTAATCTATTATTGACCAGATAATTAATACTTCAATTATGAACCAGTTGAATGAGTATTTTTTTTGATCTAATGTCGTGTCTAAACTTATAGAAGTCTTAGGCAAACTATAAAATATATAATATTTAAAAAATTTCTATTTATATTGTTGTATATAATTTTGTTTCATCAATAGAAATATTCCATAATGTTAACAAAATAAGATTCATAAAATTACAAAAAAAAATTGTAGTAATTTTTTTTAAAAAAGTTATAGTAATATAACTTCTTAGCCATAAAAAATTTCTTACAGATGTGGAAAACTAAAAATAAAATTACATAAATATGTGTCGTTCTCTTTTTGTAGTCAATCAGCCGGTTCGGCAATAACTGTAAAACAAAAAAAACTATATCATTATTTTTTTTAGAAAGAGAAAACATAAGAACAAAATAGGAACATTTACTCCGGATCGACATGTCCATGAGTCCCAGCAACCATTGTTGACAGATGACTTTTACCGCGAATTGAAAAAGGCTTTAAAAATCCGAAATCGGCGATTTTGGATTCAAATTGATCATTCAACAATATGTTTGTCAATTTGATATCTCTGTGTACCATTACTGGAGTACATCCGCTATGTAGATACTCCAAACCTGTCCACTCAAAATATTAGTTTTCACTTTGATTCTAGATCGTCTTTTCTCCCTTTTTGGGGTTCTTTCAATAATAATCTGTGATATTGAAAAAAATAATCATATACAATCCATTACTAAACATTAAAATCCTACATAACTTATTAAAATCATTAATTGAATGACAACGCTAAGCTAAATATGATCGATCATCTCAGTAGCTACTCCCATGCGCTTCTGCTTTCATAGAAATTGGGATAACCCTAAGAAAAGGAGGTCAAATTGAAATCATTATCAAAATTCTATTATATGAAAAGTAAATGTTGTTTCTAAACAAACGATAAAGTTTGTTCTCCCACTATTGTGCTTCTCGTGTTGTTAGCAATGAACCTGGTCCACAAATAGATGTTGGTGAGCTCATATGTTAGCTTGTGGAGTTCGAGAAAAGTGGAACTAATAACTTGGATATTTTCCACCACAAACTGTATGTCAAAACTAATTTATAAAACAAATAAACTAATTGAGACATACACTGAAATTGTTTTGTTGTTTACTTAACTCCTTTCCATCTACCTTAACATGATTCCCAATTTCAAATGAATTCATGATGTACACATGTGTGAGAGAATCCATAATCGTTTTCCATGTGTTTCCAAAAATTAATGTTACAAAGATCACAAAATTCGTGAAAATCTTGAAGACTGAATTATCTACTAATCCAGCCATTGGATTGGAACGAATAAAATCGCGAGAGCATTTCTAGTGATGAGTGTTACTACTTTGTGGACTTTTCTGAATGATGCATCCATAGTCTTCAATGACAAAACTAAAGTCATTTCATGCTTAAAGTCATAAACCGATCATAACATAAATTTATATCGTATCAACATAATAAAACCAAACTACTAGTATTAGATTACCATCAACTCCTTTTATAATGAAACATTGATTTGGGTCGTATCAGATAATCTCAAAAAAAGGCTTAGAAACTTTAGAGCATCAACTTTTAGAAGGAATCTAGAAATGTCGTCCTAAACAATCTGAACACAATTTCTTTATTTAATAATTACATAACAAAAACAAAATAAAATAAAGAATCAAACGTTGAAATAATATATTTTGTTTATGTTATACAATGTACACTATTACTTTTTGTTCATCCGATAAAAGAAAGAATGCACACTTTTTGCTTAAAGTTTGCTTAAATTTAACTTATAATTTTCTCAAAAATTTTGAGAATATTTAGATTTTGAAAGAATAATATGTGTTTCTTATTTTTTGGATCGCAAGTAATACTTTTTTTTTTCTCAAAGGACTTTTTATTTGTTATAAGTTTTCTAGTAAATGTTATTTCTATATTAAGAACTAAATTAAGATTAGTTGAGCTTAATACATATTTTCTGATTTTTTTCTATTACGAGAGAAAAACAAAAAATGTAAAGAAATTTAAATATCAGCAAGTTTGAGTCTTTTGTTCAAAACTATTCAATTATAACAATATGGACCATTGATAACAAAAGCAAAAAAAAGAAGAAGTAGAGAATCAAAAGTTGAAATACACATACTCTGATAATGGCTTCTCAACTCTTTTCGACTTCAAATTTTATCTTTCGATATAACCAGACATTTTCGTCGACAATCATCTTCTTCATATTCAATGCCAAAGTTCTTTTCAAGTCAAACTGACCTTTGATTGTAATCTGTTATTGACCAGATAATTAATACTTCAATTATGAACCAGTTGAATAAGTATTTTTTTGATCCAATGTCGTGTCTAGACTTATAGAGGTCTTAGGCAAACTATAAAATATATAATATTAAAAAAATTATATTTATATTGTTGTATATAATTTTGTTTCATCAATAGAAATATTCCATAATGTTAATAACATAAGGTTCATAAAATTACAAAAAATATTATAGTAATTTTCTAATAAAAAGTCCTAGTAATATAACTTCTTAACCATATTTTTGCATAAATATGTGTCCTTCTCTTTTTGTAGTCAATCAGCCGGTTCGGTAATAACTGTAAAACAAAATAAGACTGGATCATTATTATTTTTAGAAAAGAGAAAACATAAGAACAAAACAGGAACATTTACTATGGATCGACATGTCTAGGGGTCCCAGCAACCACAGTTGACAAATGACTTTTACCGCGAATTGAGAAAGGTTTTGAAAGTCCGAAAACGGCGATTTTGGATTCAAATTGATCATTCAACAATATGTTTGTCAATTTGATATCTCTGTGTACCATTGCTGGAGTACATCTGCTATGTAGATATTCCAAACATGTCCACTCAAAATATCAATTTTCACTTTGATTCTAGATCGTAAACTTTTCTCCCTTTTTGGGTTCTTTCAATGATAATCTCTTATGTTGATAAAAAAAATCATATGAAATCCATTACTAACTGTTAAAATACTACATAACTTATTAAAACCTTTAGTTGAATCACAACGCTAAGCTAAATATGATCGATCATCTCAGTAGCTACTCTCATGCGCTTCTGCTTCTCTAGGAATTGGGATAACTCTAAGAAAATGAGGTCAAATTGCAATGAACCTAGTCCACCAATAGATGTTGGTGAATTCATATTTTAGCTTGTCGAGTTCGAGAAAAGTGGAACTAATAACTTGGATATTTTCCACCACAAACTGGATGCCAAAAGTAATTTATAAAACAAATAAACTAATTGAGACATACACTAAAATTGTTTTGTTGTTTACTTAACTCCTTTCCATCTACCTTAACATGATTCCCAATTTCAAACGAATTCATGATGAACACATGTGTGAACGAATTCATAATCGTTTTCCATGTGTTTCCGAAAATTAATGTTACAAAGATCACAAAATTCGTGAAAATCTTGAGGACTGAACTATCTACTAATCCAGCCATTGGATTGGAACGAACAAAATCGCGAGAGCAATTCTAGTGATGAGTGTCACCACTTTGTGGACTTTTCTGAATGATGCATCCATAGTCTTCAATGATAAGACTAAAGTCATTTCATGCTTAAAGTCATAAACCGATCATAGCATAAATTTATAACCAAACTACTAGTATTAGATTACCATCAACTAATGAAACACTGATTTGGATCGTATAAGATAATCTCAAAAAAAAGGCTTAGAAACTTTAGAGCATCAACTTTTAGAAGGAATCTAGAAATGTCATCCTAAACAATCTTAACACAATTGTATTTATTTAAGAATTACATAACAAAAGCAAAATAAAATAGAGAATCAAACGTTGAAATAATAGTATACACTAATACTTTTTGTTCATCCGATAAGAGAAAGAATTAGACTTTTTGCTTAAAGTTTGCTTAAATTTTTCTTAAAATTTTCTCAAAATTTTTGAGAATGTTTAGATTTTGAAAAAATAATATGTGTTTCTTATTTTTTTGAATCGCAAGAAGTGCTTTTTTTCCAAAGGGACTTTTTATTTGGTATAAGTTTTCTAGTAAATGTTATATCTATATTACGAACTATACTAAGAAACTAAATTAGGATTAGTGGAGTTTAATAATTATTTTTTACTTTTTTAATCACGAGAGAAAAATGAAAAATAGAAATAAATTCAAATATCAACAAGTTTGAGTCTTTTGTTCAAAACTATTCAGGACCATTGATAACAAAAACAAAATAAAATAGAAAATCAAAAATTGAAATACACATACTGTGATACTAGTTTCATACTCTTTGAAAGATTCTTCCTGGAGACAATAAGTTTGTTCTCTTTCATTGCTGCTTATTTCATTCTTGCAATGAAAGAAAACAAATTCATTAACCTCATAGATCGCCGCATTAGAGATGATTGCAAGGTTGACTAGGTAATGGCAACAGCACAAGTTGCAAAGGGGGTGTTTGAATCTTAACAGAAAGGAACAACCAAGCATGAGAGAAGAAGTATCAATAGAATTAGAGAGAATTCGTTCACCATCGACAAGCGATTCACAACCAAATGCTCATATTGTTGAGAAAGAAGTGGCTATGGAGATCAATATAAGCGTTGAATCATACAACAACGTAGGTGTTACTGCTACATCTAGACATTCATGGGTGTAAGCAAATGACGAGAGAAAAACATAAAATAGAAATAAATTCAAATAATAGCAAGTTTGAGTCTTTTGTTCAAAATTATTCAATCATAACGATATGCACCATTACATTACATGTTATTTGATATTACATGTCATTTAATAAATACATACAATTCATTTGATAGTAGTATGGTTTATTTGATATCCCTTTAACAAAAGTACATGTTTTTTAATATCATTAATCATTCGATAATTATGATTTATTTGATTATTATGAGTCATTTGGTATTCAATAATTACAATTATATAATTTTATGTCTTTACAAATATTTGATATTCATATTATAAACATAACCTTTTTTTGATTAAGATGCATTTTAAAAAATTAATTTAATAATATTTAACATATTTAAAATAATTTAATGTATTCAAATAATGATTTATTATATTTGAAAATTATAATATGTTCTGTCTTCTTCTTTTTTTTATAACTTAATATTTTTGATTGTAAACACATTTTAATTAAAGAGATAAGTAAAATATTTTAGTAGATAAATATGGAATATCAAGATTAGATGGTAGAGAATCATTAAGTATATTTTACAAAATTAATTTTAGTAATATATGATGTAGTGAAGTATTTTAAAATGTTATGGTTTTATTATACAAGAGTGGAAAGATTAAAGATTTTCAAGTAGAGTGGAAAGTTAAGAGATAACCGGTACAATTAAATCTAAACCAAGGTAAATTAATTATACTCGATCGGTTGGTATTCCGGTTAATCCCATCACTTCGCATGTCTACTGCCTTTGCGTGTTTGTTGTGCCGTGGATCCATCGCTCCTTTGTTTCTTCAGCCATATTTTGGTTAATAAAACGATATCCGACGAGCCAATCGCTGTTTGTCTCGAGAAGCCGAGATCGATCTTTTCTGGAATTTTTCCTTTCGATTCTTCCTTTTTGTTTCTCTTTATCGCGTCTTCGTTTGAGTCAGTATAGCTCGAGTGATGAAACCAATCTCTGTGCTAGAGGTAGATTCAGATACATCTCTGCTAGGTCTTTTTCTTTGTTTTCTTTGCTTCGTACCGATTTCTGTCAATCTGGGTTCATTTTGTTCTCAATTTGTAGCTTTTCGATCCGGTGGCTGGAACGATATTACGGCGTTTGTAGCTCTGGTATGGCTTTCTGGTTCGTATGGTTCTAATTTCGTAATTCTTCTATTTCTTATCGGAATTTGAAATTACTTTATCGTTTTTTACAGTTGGCTTGGATAAAGTAAGAACGAGAACGAGATCAGCCTTAATTTCGTAACTGGTATATCTCCTGTAACGGATGATTAGTGAATTAAGTTGTTCTCGTTTTATTGATAGCCTGTGGTTTGTGTAATACGCTTTGAATCTGCGCCAGATAGAGTAGTATCCTATTTACTTATATGAATTACCTGAAAATGAAACCGAATATTCGTCTTGAGAGTAATGAGATTCACTGAGGAGATTCTAGTTCTTTTGATGCCTGCAGTATCTGTAGTTATTCGGCATTTCTGTATCTTAAACTCAGCATCAATGTTTACATTCTTTATGTTAATCTGCGTGACAATTTGGCATTTCAGTATCTGAATCTTTGCAACAATGTCTGAACTAAAAGAGCGCTTACTTCCTCCAAGACCTGCTTCAGCTATGAATCTCAGGGATACTGCCGTGTCTCGGCCTTCTGCTTCTGGAAGATTACCCCTTCTTGGAGTTGACGTATTGGGTCTAAAGAAGCGTGGACAAGGCCTACGGTCTTGGATTCGTGTTGACACTTCTGGCAATACTCAGGTCATGGAGGTTGACAAGTTCACTATGATGCGTAGATGTGACTTACCCGCCCGTGATTTGAGGCTACTTGATCCCTTATTCGTGTATCCCTCTACTATTCTCGGCCGAGAAAAGGCTATTGTCGTGAACTTAGAGCAAATACGTTGTATTATTACTGCCGATGAAGTTCTGCTTCTGAATTCCTTGGACAACTATGTGCTGCGGTATGTTGTTGAGCTGCAGCAGAGACTTAAGACAAGTGGTGTAGGTGAAATTTGGCAGCAGGAAAATACCCAGCTGAGTAGGAGGAGGAAGAGTTTTGACAATGGTTTTGAGAATTCGTCCCCTGATTACTTACCTTTCGAGTTTAGAGCTCTTGAAATAGCTCTTGAGGCTGCTTGTACGTTTCTTGATTCACAGGTTAGTAACAGTTTAACTTCAATTTTGTTTCTGCCTCAGAAAACACAGATTGATGCTGAGCTCAGTATTGACTTCTACGCATTAAGTTGATTTGTATTCTATCTTCTTTATAGGCTTCAGAACTGGAGATTGAGGCATACCCATTATTAGACGAACTTACCTCAAAGATCAGTACACTAAACTTGGAACGTGTACGTAGACTAAAGAGCAGGCTTGTAGCACTGACAAGAAGAGTTCAGAAGGTTCGGGATGAGATCGAGCAGCTAATGGATGATGATGGAGATATGGCAGAAATGTATCTAACAGAGAAGAAGAGGAGAATGGAAGGATCATTGTACGGTGACCAATCTTTAGTGGGTTACAGGTCAAATGATGGTTTATCTGTTTCTGCACCGGTCTCTCCTGTTTCTTCTCCACCTGATTCCCGAAGACTTGATAAAAGCTTGAGCATTGCTAGGAGCCGGCATGACAGTGCAAGGAGTTCAGAAGGCATAACAGATAACATAGAAGAGCTAGAGATGTTGCTAGAAGCGTACTTTGTTGTCATTGATAGCACTCTAAACAAGCTGACATCGGTAATTTAAAGCCTCCTCCTCTCTTTCTACTTCTTTGCTAAGCACCTTTAATCATCTGTGTCAGTATATTTACTTTACAGTTAAAGGAGTACATTGATGACACTGAAGATTTCATTAACATTCAACTGGTAATACCTCAAAATCTAACCATTTCCATCTTTTCACAGCTGAATGTTAATCTGGATTTCAAAAACAAAAGAGTCTGCTGAAAAAGTCTGAAATTTCTGCAGGATAATGTGCGGAATCAACTGATCCAATTCGAGTTGCTTCTCACAACCGCAACATTCGTAGTAGCCATATTTGGGGTCGTAGCTGGGATCTTTGGGATGAACTTTGAGATAGACTTCTTCAATCAGCCAGGTGCATTCAGATGGGTACTCATAATTACTGGAGTATGTGGCTTTGTAATATTTTCAGCATTCGTCTGGTTCTTTAAATATAGAAGACTCATGCCTCTATAGAAGAAGAGGCATGAATGAGCCCCCTGAGAAAGTAAACATCAACTTATATTGTTATCTTCCTTACATATTTATTAATAATTTGTTTCCTTTTTTCAATGGAATCCTTCTATCAATTCGTTAGATGCATTGCCAAATCCAAATGTGATATCTTCATTCGAAGCAGGAAACCAAACATGGTGCATCACGTTTCATGAAAACGAGGATTGACTTAAAGTCAACTTAGGCGTATTTTTGGGGGCTCTATTGGCCTTGTCCATTTGTTATACATTAGTGATATATAACCACCAAAATAATGCGGTATCTACGCTTTTCTATGATAAAACGCTTGGCGCGTCGTCAAAAATTCCAGGAAGAGGCTTAGAATGTGGACCAAAATACCTGAACAAACCCTTACCAATAATAAAGTAAACTGTAAGGTCATTAGTGAATAACGAACTTTCTCAACGGTCGAATCTTAAGGAGCATTCATTCATCCTCAATCTATGGTACCATTACCAAGTAGCAACCCTCAATTTCTTCTTTCTCAAGTTTCTTCAAGCCTAACTTTTGCGAACTTTCACACTTTTCGACACTATTACGAATCAATGTAAGTATTTGGTATTGGTCCTTTTCCCAATGCTTTTGATGTTATCTTTCTGAACCTTTTTTTCGCAGTTTCGATCTCTGATGATATTACGTTAAATTTTTGGCAGATATACGCACGAAGGTTATGATTGTTCCTCAGAAAAAATGTACAAATCCCAATACATAAGCGGCCAGCGAGAAAATTTCGTTAGGTAAAAAAACCAAAACAACCACAATCTTTTTGTTTTCTTGAGATCTCTGAATGATGTTTAATTTTATATTCACAGGTTAGATGATATAGATTCAATTTCGTCTACTGCTACTGGAATGATGGTGAAGAGAAATTGTTTCGGATTTAACAAAAAGAATCAACGGGAAGAAAAGAAGAATGCATCGAAATCGTTCAGGGAAGGAGTCAAAAAAATCGGATCAGAAGGTCTCATGACAATTGGTAAATCGGTCACAAGAGCAGTCTTCCCAGAAGATTTAAGAATAACAGAGAAGAAAATCTTTGATCCTCAAGACAAAACACTTCTCATATGGAACAGATTGTTTGTCATTTCGTGTATTTTAGCTGTCTCAGTTGATCCATTGTTCTTCTATCTTCCCATTGTCGACAATTCAGGAAGCAGCTGTATAGGAATTGACACGAAATTAGCTGTTACAACAACAACTCTTAGAACGACCGTTGATGTTTTCTACTTAACTCGAATGGCTCTTCAGTTTCGTACAGCTTATATAGCTCCTTCTTCTCGAGTGTTTGGTCGTGGTGAGCTTGTGATTGATCCTGCAAAGATTGCACAACGGTACTTAACCCGTTATTTCTTCGTTGATCTCCTTGCAGTTCTTCCTTTACCACAGGTACAACAGAGTATACAATCGTCTTATGGTTACTATAAATATCACAATTTTTAGGATTGGTGATATTTTGTGTTTGTGGATTTTGCAGATTGCGGTATGGAAGTTCCTTTACAGGTCTAAAGGAACAGATGTATTACCGACTAAAACGGCATTGTTAAACATTGTAATAGTACAGTACATTCCTAGATTCTTGAGGTTCATTCCATTAATATCAGAATTGAAGAAAACCGCAGGAGCTTTTGCAGAAGGAGCTTGGGCTGGTGCTGCATATTATCTTCTCTGGTATATGCTTGCTAGCCACGTAAGCCTCTCTGAGTATATATGAATCTTCTCATTTAGGTTTTGAGTCATGCATTCTGTTTAAATGATTGTCTCATTTCTCATTTGTACACAAACTTTTGCAGATAACTGGAGCGTTCTGGTACATGTTGTCAGTGGAACGTAATGATACTTGTTGGAGATTTGCGTGTGAGGTCCAGCCAGATCCGCGACTCTGTGTTCAGATTCTGTATTGTGGGAGTAAATTTGTGAGCAATAAAGACACTGAATGGATCAAAACAGTCCCTGAGCTTCTCAAAAGTAATTGTTCTGCTAAAGAAGATGATTCAAAGTTTAACTATGGGATATATGGTCAGGCTATATCTTCAGGCATTGTATCATCAACATCATTTTTCTCTAAGTTCTGTTATTGCCTATGGTGGGGTCTTCAAAATCTCAGGTAAGGATTGGAAATCGATGAATAAAAGGTTAGCTTATGCAGTAGTTTTGATATCTTTGGTGTTTCCTTGAACAGCACATTAGGTCAAGGCCTGCAAACAAGTACATTTCCAGGAGAAGTTTTGTTTTCCATTGCGATTGCTGTATCTGGGCTACTTCTTTTCGCGCTTTTAATCGGGAATATGCAGACTTATCTTCAGTCTCTTACTGTTCGTCTAGAGGAAATGAGGATCAAAAGACGAGACTCAGAACAGTGGATGCATCACAGGTCACTTCCGCAAAACTTGAGGGAAAGAGTCAGACGCTATGATCAATACAAATGGTTAGAGACAAGAGGTGTGGACGAAGAAAACATAGTTCAGAGTTTACCAAAGGATCTCAGAAGAGACATCAAACGCCATCTCTGTCTAAATTTAGTTAGAAGGGTATGTTCTAAGAATCAGAATACTAAAGTTACTTGGATACTAAATAACAAATTAACTATGTGTTCTGTTTTTGCAGGTTCCTCTGTTTGCTAACATGGATGAAAGATTACTTGACGCAATCTGTGAGAGATTAAAGCCGAGTCTTTACACAGAAAGCACTTACATTGTGCGTGAAGGAGACCCAGTTAACGAAATGATGTTCATAATCCGAGGGCGGTTAGAGAGTGTAACAACGGATGGAGGAAGAAGTGGCTTCTTCAACAGAGGGTTACTAAAAGAAGGAGACTTTTGTGGTGAAGAGCTTCTGACATGGGCACTTGACCCTAAAGCAGGCTCAAACTTACCTTCTTCCACAAGAACAGTGAAGGCTCTGACTGAAGTTGAGGCTTTTGCTCTTGAAGCTGAAGAGCTGAAGTTTGTAGCAAGTCAGTTTAGGAGACTTCATAGTCGACAAGTTCAACAAACGTTTAGGTTTTACTCTCAGCAATGGAGAACTTGGGCTTCCTGCTTCATTCAAGCTGCTTGGCGTCGCTATTCCAGAAGGAAAAATGCTGAATTGAGACGCCTTGAAGAAGAAGAACTGGGATATGATGAAAATGAGTATGATGAAGAAAGCGAAAAAAGGCCTATGATTGTCACAAGAACTGAGTCTTCTTCTAGACTGCGTTCGACGATATTGGCATCAAGATTTGCTGCTAACGCATTGAAAGGCCACAGAGGAAGGATCTCACAGAGTTCAACGAGCTTTATTAACCTGCAAAAGCCTTCAGAACCTGACTTTGATGCTGAATGATCTAATTCTTGTGCAGAGGACAGTATAAGAACAAGAGACTATAGATTTATAGACATAAATGCTATACATATATAGTTTTTTAAAAAAACTGTAAGATTATTTACACGAGAGCCAATGATGCTTCAAAGATCTTCATTGCACTTTTAACATTTCCTATGTCGATATCTGCTAATATTCCGGTCTTCGAAGCGACAACTACACAGTTGTTCTTCTCATCTGCGTTTGGTACAAAGAGCTTCCCTTTCTCCTCTGAAGAGAACAACCCAATACTGGACAAGAAAAGAAGCACACAAATGTCAATTCTTTACAACACTAATCACTCTTTATCTTAATCAGATATTTCACCTGGGTTTGTCTCGCGCATTAGCTAGTTGAATTGCAGCTGTGTTTGTTGCAATAACTCCAGCAGAATCGTTTATCAGAGCAGCCAACTAAGTAAAGTCAAGAAAAGGGAAAAATATCAGTTAATTCAACTTTGTTCATAATAGAAACAGACAGATCAGCATACATACCTGTCCTGGTGTTGTGATAAACACTATAGATGTATCATCACCCACAAAATCTTCGACGTTTTCTCTCTCTTTCTCGTGTGGAATCACAAAGACCGGCTTGAATCCCCTGGCATGGTTTAAGAATTACGTGTCAGAGAAAATTTCAATCTCATCAAAACAAAACTTACATTATGAGGGTGTTTAGTTACCTTATACCCTTTACAATCTTAGCCCATTTTTCAAGTGAAAGTAAGCTATCACTATCTCCTTTTGATTGCATTGATGCCTTCGAATCTGATTCAATCCCATGAATCACAATAAACTTCCCCGTCGCTGCTCCAGCTTTCGTATACTTCTCAGCCACAACCTCTTTCAACCTCCGCGAAATGGATACCCTAAGTGGAAGTACAGGAGTCCTTGGAACACTCCTAAATGGTCTTCCTAGCCAATCCTCCATCTGATCATACCTGAACCATCAACAGTTAATTTAAAACTTAGCCAAAAAACGCAGCAAGTTTTAGAATTAGGCTACAATAAACTCACATTTTGTAGCCTAATTCTGAAAGGTTGGTATTTTCTGCGGTAAAGGTTTCAGACAGCATCAAACCAGCTCCAGCAGAGTTAACATTCGGATAAATGTAACTAACCCTGTCTCGAGCTGTTGTCATGAACAAAAACGCTGCGTGGCCTAACCCTGCAAGCTTCGTGGACAGAATCATATCATAGTACCTTGCCTGAAACATTACTTAATTAGCCAATCTGATAACGGAAAGAACAAAAAAAAGTTCCAACATTCTTGAGAGGAACAAACTTTGAGAATTCCGATCATGTCAGTGTATTCAGCTGGTTCAGGCCAATCATCATCTGGATCATACACATTGGCCCATCTCACATTTTTGTTTAATTCATATGTTTGTTTTCCTCTATCAGTCGTTAATACATCAACCTGAACACCAGGATACCTTAACGAAACAACATGAAACATTCAAACAATGTTCTACAATTCAACTCAGGGATTTAAAAAGGTACTTTTACCTGTCTTTGATTAGCTGAATTGTTGGGAAAAAGAGTAAATTCTCGTAAACACCACCAGATATAATACAGCAACATCGTCTAACATCTCCTCTGATTTTCAAAGGCAAAGAAGCAAGCTCAACGGTGTAACCCATCGGGAATTTCAAGAAGCCATAAGGGTTATCAGGATTATCCGGTGGTCGTGGATCTTCGTCTTGCTTTCCATCGGCAAACAATGACCCGTATTCGTTGAACGGGTCTTCACCGTCATCAAACGGGTCGAGCCACGAGTTCTTCTTCTTCTTGAGATTGACCGATACATCGAAGGATTTCGAAGTCAGTCGAGTTTGGAAGTTCACAAAGACGAGTGGTTTGGTGGTTAACGGCGACGTTTGGAAGAATGAGGAAATGGGTTTGGGTAATAGAGGAAGTGAAGCCATTGAAGGTTTTGAGCCGAAGAAAAGAAAACGTATAGAGGATTTTTAAATGTTGGAAAGAAAGAGAAGAGATCACATTAGGAAACTTAGGATAAGTGGGTCCCTTTGTGGCTATTTTCCGACCATAGAAGAAAATTGCTATTTAATCTATTTTTTGTTTTTAGATTAATTAAGACTTTTGTCTTGACATGAGTTGATATCACGAGCAAACATTCCTAATCTTCAGAAATCATTAATTAAACGATTAAACAAGCACTGTAACTTTACAGTAATCATACAAACCCTCTCAGATTAACCCAGTTTAATGTCGGGTCGAGCATTAAATACCCGTTTCATTGTCGGATCGAGGAAGAACCTAACGATGACGTGTTAAGCAGTGATTAGTGGATGACCTTTTCTTCTCTCTCTCTCGTTCGATTTGATTCGTTTCGTCCTCGATCAGAAAAGACTCTTCTTTTTATTTTTATTTTCTGGGTTTTCTGAAGTCAAAAGGGTTTTTTCTTCAGTGTTCTGGGTTTTTTATTGTGTGTGTTAAATCGCTTTCTCATTGTGTCTAAGCCTACTTTTCTCGTGAACACAGCAAGCAACTTGGTTTGGTTTACTAGAAGATTCCTAAATATGGGAAATTTAGCGGTGATAAAAAGTTCCATTTGGGTGCTAATGTAGCTGTAAAGTCTTAGGTTTTTGTTCTCAAATCTCTTCAAATACGTTTTGAGATTGTCAAACGATATCATTTTTCCTTTATTTGTGATTCAGTGGTAGATCTGTGAAATTGAAAAGCATTCTTGTTTAGAAAGAATCAGGTCAATGTCGGTTCCGCCTCGATTCCGGTCGATGGATTCCGGTGAGCGAGAATTCCGATCAGTTCTTGGTCCTACCGGGAACAAGCTACAGAGAAAACCACCGGGGATGAAACTGGAGAAGCCATTGTTGGAGAAAAAGACAATAAAGTCAAAAGATGAAGGAACGAAGAAATCAAATACTCCGGCTTCACCAAGGACGACTTTGAAGCAATGCTCGTCTCTTTGCTCTTCGATTTTGAGAAAGAACAGTGCCTCGATGACTGCTTCGTATTCCTCTGATGCGTCGTCTTCGTGTGAGTCATCGCCTTTGAGCGTAGCGTCTTCTTCGAGCTGTAAGAAGGTTGTAAAGCGAAGTGGGTCTGTCTCATCCACAAGGAAGCTTAGTGTTGGGAAAGAAGAAGAGAAGGTTGCTAGTGATTGCTTCGCTGATGGTCGTAAAAGGTGTGCTTGGATCACACCTAAAGCTGGTAAGTATCCCTTTTTATCTTTCATTCTCAGACTACGAAAATTTTGACTTTCGGTGTATAATAAATGATGAAATGAGCAGATAAAATGATAATTTGAATCAGTGAAGAGAGGATAAAGTTCTTTGGTTGAATCAATGGGACTGATTCGAGACAAGTAGCTAATGACTTTGATTTAACTCAATTATTAACAGAATACTTGAAATTGATTTGTACTCTGTTTAGGGAGCAATGTGTTGATAGATCATTTGTTATGTTACATAACTTATGCAGTAGGTTACTGAAGTTCTCTTATAACTTGTGATTAGTCAAGAAATCTAGCTGAAGGATGTTTTGATTAGCTACTATATCCACTTCGTTTATGAATTTCGTGTTAACCAAGCAGCTTTATTCTAATTTCTTATGCCGGTGAGCTAAAAATATCCTTTGGAAGAGCCATTTTACATTGATCTCTGATGCTCTCTTAAGTTCCATATCTTTTGTCTGTTGCAATTGACTAATAATGCTGTGTTTTGGTTCCTGTATAGACCCTTGTTATGTTGCTTTCCACGACGAAGAATGGGGAGATCCTGTACATGACGATAAGTATGTATCAACCTCAACTATCTTTATTTTATCAGAGATGACTTTCATAGTTATAACAAGTCTCTTCTTACCACTTGGTTAAATTGTGTAGGAAGCTTTTCGAGTTATTATGCCTCTCTGGTGCTCTAGCCGAACTCTCCTGGACTGACATTCTCTCCAGAAGACAATTACTCAGGTAACAATACCAAGTTGTTAAGCAATCTGTATTCAAAATCACCTTAATGCCTTGTAACTTCCTCTGATCTCAGATTGCTTAATTTGCTTGAAACAGGGAAGTTTTTATGGACTTTGATCCAGTTTCTGTTTCTGAAATGAACGAAAAAAAGTTAACAGCTCCTGGTACTGCTGCCATTTCCTTACTATCAGAGGTTAAAATACGCTCAATCCTCGATAACTCACGCCATGTGCGTAAGGTAACATAATCTACCCATTTTCTGATCTCTAGATTACTCTAAGCTTATAAATTGTGTATATATAGTAATCTTTATGTCTGTTGAACCTTAACTTCATCCAGATAATAGCTGAATACGGATCATTCAAGAAGTACATGTGGAACTTTGTGAACAACAAACCAACGCAGAGCCAATTCAGGTATCAAAGACAAGTCCCTGTGAAGACATCAAAAGCTGAGTTTATAAGCAAAGATCTAGTACGCAGAGGATTTCGCAGTGTTAGTCCAACGGTTATATACTCATTCATGCAAGCAGCTGGACTTACGAATGATCACCTCATAGGCTGCTTCAGATACCAAGACTGTTGCGTAGATGGAGAGACAACAACAACAACGAAGGCTACGAAGAAGAACGAGCGAGAGTGAGTGAGTGAGTGAGAAAATTAGATCAAATTCTGAAATAAGCTAATTAACGTATTTAAGTTACGAATGTTGTTTGCTTTGCTTTGATTAATGTATACACAACGAGGTTTTTTACTACCGTGAAGGTTTTTTCTGTTCTTTTTGCGTTGTATAGATGTTTTTGTTTATCGGTTGATGCATTGTAGATTGTTGTTATGAACTATTTGACCGGACGTATTTGTGTCATTCTATTACATGCTACGTTTCCTTTTCTTATTTTTTTCTTTGGTGGGAACGTTTCCTTTTCTTATTATATTAAACAAAAAATTTGCTTTGATATTAGAATGATTTTTATTACTGAGATGTAAAAAGGAAAAAATGATTCTTCATAAATAATGGCCGTAGATTGTGGAGGTCGAATTCATCTTTGGCATATTCTTTTTATTTTATTTTATTGAGCTTTCCAACGTTAAAAATTTGAAACCAATGGCTCGTATATGTTATAATGTTAGCCTATGTTTTGGCATCTTAGTTTATTACAAGTAAAAGTATTCAAGTTCTTTTCATTCTTATCAACCTATTGATAATTGTTCTTATAAGTTAACGTAGTTACGAGTTGTCGATTATGTGTCTAAGAGGATTTACGTGTCGAATTATCAAGGGGAAGAAAAAGAAGTACGGAATTGAGTTGTTGACTATCGAATAATATTAATGACGAAAATAAAAGTGAATGGAGCCCACTGGGCATTGATCCTAACCACGCGCAATTCCTAGTGGGCTCCATCTGTACCCCATCGTTTAGGTTTGTTCTTTTGGGAGGTAACTTTTCTCTTACGTTTTTGCTTTTTATTGCAATTTTGTTAAGCTGAGGAAAATAGATTGTAAGCTTTTTTAAACGTATCATCTATACAAATTTACAAATGATTTGTCTTTTTCTACTCATTCAACTTCCCTAATTTAATTAATGGAAGAAACAATCTCCAAAATAAGTACAGTTTGGCATAGAGATTTCAACATGTTTCCTTATTCAAATTTCTCTTATATTCACTATATATATCTTTATATCTTTTGGATACAGAAAGAGATAGCTTAGATCAAAAAGAGAAATCAGAGAGAAAGAGAAGAAACGCAACAAAGAGGCGATGGCGGCTACGACAGCAAGTGGCGGCAACACAACTTTCTCAAACTCTCCTCTAATCCAAGACTCTGATTCTAATCAAATTGTTGTCCCTGAGGTTTCTCTTTTTCCCCTCTCATTTTTTGAGTCTCGCTACATTGATACGCTTAATCAGTTGTTCGTCTCCATGAATTGATTTTAAATCCCGTTTGTGTTCCTTATCTTTGACGTATCATCAATGTTGATCATGAATTGGATTCCTGCGTAAAGGTTTGATTGACTATTTAGATGACAAGAGTGGTTCTTAATGACTTGTATGCTTCAATATTCATGCAGAAGAAGAGCTGGAAGAACTTTTTTTCATACTTAGGCCCTGGATTTCTTGTCTCAATTGCTTACATTGATCCTGGAAACTGTAAGATTCACTTTACTCATACACACATAAGGTATGTATTTCTCAGAGTAAGTTGCTTTTGTTGTTGTTGTTACAGTTGAAACTGATCTGCAATCAGGAGCTCAATACAAATATGAGGTGTGTTACATACCCGCTTTGATTATGCTATACTTTCTTCGTCTTTGTTGATTTTGATGAAACATTTCTGGTCATATTTGAACAGTTACTCTGGATCATATTGGTGGCGTCATGTGCAGCTTTGGTGATTCAATCTTTGGCTGCAAATCTTGGTGTTGTCACAGGTTTTATCCTACATACTTACATCAATCAACTGTGGTTTTTTCTCTAAGTATATTGAAATGATGATTTTCTGATTGTAGGAAAGCACTTAGCAGAGCATTGTAGAGCTGAGTACTCTAGAGTTCCAAACTTTATGTTATGGGTAGTTGCGGAAATTGCTGTAGTCGCATGTGACATTCCAGAAGGCACGAGGTTTTTCTTTTGCAATGATAATGTTTATGGACCATTTCCATTCTGTAAATCAATCAATCAATCATTAGTTTTTTTTCTCTATACAGTAATTGGAACAGCATTTGCTTTAAACATGCTTTTCAATATCCCGGTTTGGATTGGTGTTCTTCTTACAGGACTAAGTACATTGATTCTTCTAGCACTTCAGCGATATGGGGTATATACTTTAATATTTGTTAGGTTTCATTCTTATCTGTTTTTTTTGGCTTATTGTTTTATAAATGTCTTTACAGGTTAGAAAGCTCGAGTTTTTGATAGCGTTTCTTGTGTTCACCATTGCTCTATGCTTCTTGGTTGAGCTTCATTACTCAAAACCAGACCCAACTGAAGTCCTCTATGGTCTCTTTGTTCCTCAGTTAAAGGGTAATGGTGCAACTGGTTTAGCGATCTCACTCCTCGGTGCCATGGTTATGCCGTAAGCAACTCTCTCTCTCTATCCCACTACTCAAATGTAAGTATTCTCATATTTTGTTCTTCACAGGCACAATCTTTTTCTCCACTCAGCTTTAGTTCTCTCAAGAAAGATTCCTCGTTCGGTAGCTGGCATCAAGGTAATTGATTACCAAGTATGCATACATTTTCATGGACGTTATAAGTCTAAGTTCCTTGTTTTCATTTACAGGAAGCTTGTCGGTATTACTTGATAGAAAGCGGATTAGCACTTATGGTAGCATTTCTCATCAATGTCTCTGTGATATCAGTGAGTGGTGCAGTTTGCCATGCCCCAGATTTGAGTCCAGAAGATCGAGCGAGTTGTGAAGATTTGGATTTAAACAAAGCTTCATTTCTGCTACGGGTAACTCCGTGAACCTTAGTGGGTTTGATTTAGTTTGTTGCACAATCTTTCACTTGGTTTAGAGGATATATACATTCTTATTGCCTTCTTCTGGCCTCACAGAACGTTGTGGGTAAATGGAGCTCAAAGTTATTCGCAATTGCATTGCTTGCTTCAGGTCAGAGTTCAACAATAACAGGAACATATGCTGGACAATATGTAATGCAGGTGAGTGTAACCCCAAGACAATTGCTCATTAGTCTTAATCTGTATCTGAATCTTGTCATGTTCTTATTTTTCTCAGGGGTTTCTTAATTTAAGGATAAAGCCATGGCTCAGAAACTTCTTAACAAGATGCTTAGCTATCATCCCAAGTTTAATCGTGGCTCTCATTGGTGGCTCAGCTGGAGCTGGAGACTTAATCATCATTGCCTCAGTATAACCCCAACAACTCAAATCCAAACTCTGAGTCATATATAATGTCTTATTATTAAGAATCTTATCTGTTTGCAGATGATCTTATCCTTTGAACTTCCATTTGCTTTAGTCCCACTTCTAAAATTCACAAGCAGCAAAACCAAAATGGGCTCACACGCCAATTCACTGCTGGTAATCATCAACTTCATTTTTCTTCTATATCCAGAACATCAAATGAAAGAAATCTCATTTATCTTGCGGATTTTCTGTAGATTTCATCTGTGACTTGGATCATTGGTGGACTTATAATGGGTATAAACATATACTATCTAATAAGCAGCTTCATCAAGCTGCTTCTCCATAGTCACATGAAGCTTGTAGCCAATATCTTTTTAGGAATTCTTGGATTCTCAGGCATTGCCATTTACTTAGCCGCCGTTGGTTACCTTGTCCTCAGAAAAAACAGAGAGTCCTCCACACAATTCCTATCCTCTAGTTACTCTCAGACCACAGAATCACTTCCTAGAGAAGATATTGTGGCAATGCAGTTATCTAATAGAACAGTAATTACAAACGACTTAAACTGAGGAACTATTAACATTTAAGATAGAAGAAACATCGTTTACTTAATGTAATTTATTACATGGAATAACAGCATTGTGTACAAAATCCATCAAACAGTTTGGCTAAAGATCTGAGTGTACAGATTAATAATCAGACAAGACGTTTTGAAACAGTGGTTTTACATAACCAGAGACAAGAAACAAAGATCTGGATTATTATTCTCTTCAATAACCAAAAGCAATATTAATGGCTACGAATACTTAGGGGAATAAGCTCTTCAAGACCCAATCTTAATGCCATTTTCAATGGACTCTTGCGATGCTGAAGGAGGTGGAGGAGGAAGATGACCTTTGTCTTGCAAACTCTTGACAGTGTCGTAGAGGCTTTGCTTGATGGATGTGAACTCTAAGCCTAAGTCCTTAATCTTTTGGTTGGTGAATTTGTACGGCTTGGCTCTTGGGTTATTCTCGTCCTTGCACCTGAATAATTAGTACAAAAGCAAACATTGTTGTTAACTTAAGACTAATCTTTCATTTTTTTTGGTCAATTAACTGGCACAATTTTCCTGTAACTAATTGGTTTGTGTAATTAAAGTTGCGCAATGAGAAAAGGACTCTATTCATATGGTTCACAAAAGATCCACGTAAGCAGTAGGTAACGAGTGTAGTTGGACTTATTGTGCGGTTGTTGGTACACCAACTACTTTCACTGTAAACGATCGAGAAGGTTTATGGGACCAACTCACACCCATCATTAGGTTTCTACAACTTAAAGAGATAAAAGGTTCGCAGTGTCGTCAGGTTTTTCATGTTTTACTGATAAGTGTTGGTAACGACTGATGATGTATAGCACGTGTGTGGTGTGAGTATGTATGTATTTGTCTAATAATACTAGTCACAAAGAAAAATACATGAGACAAGTCACTATCTTAATAGCTACACCAAAGCTACCATTCTTATTTTATTTTTATTTTTTTATTAGACAGAAAATATATCAGCCAAGCAACTACTGTGGTGACGAAGCGTTATTGGTCATGGATGCCAAGTGTATCATTCGTCATCAAACTGATTTTACAAGTTTTCTCAAAATCAATTTTTTTTTTTTCGGTTCATATACTTAGAAAATTAGATATATTTGACCACAATATGAGGTTATGAAGCTTTACCACCAACCATAGTTGATAACGATGTTATAAATTTAACTAAATCTTATAGAGATTATTATTAATATGTTTTACATATTATCCCGTTTTATATCTAACACACGCCATTAAAAACAAACATTTATGGCGTGTGTTTATGTTATCACTAATTATATTGTTTTGTTACTTTGTTATATTTTTCATATGGTTTTTGTCTCTATATTCAAAAAAAAAAAAGTTTTCGTAATTATTAAGCAGAAATCGTTCACTTACTTGGTCGGAAGTGGATACTCAGGGAACAATTTAGCCAGAATCTCAACAACTTCGCCGCGGTGAAGCGCGTTCTCGGCGAGGAGATAACGTCCGGAGGCAGACGGTGCCTCATAGACTAAAACATGAGCCAATGCAACATCTCGAACATCCACATAAGCTTGAGTCAAATTAGCATAGGTCTTAGCTGAGCCAGTTAAATATTTGAGAACGTGGTAGAGACTGGCATTGATCGTTGGCTGTAACGGTGGTCCAAGAACCAACACCGGATTCAACACCACCAAATCAACACCTTTCTCCTTCGCCGTCACCCACGCCGCTTGCTCCGCCACCATCTTCCCGTAACAATACCAATTCTACAAAAACACATACAATCAATAAAATAGTTCTATTTACATTACATTAAATTAAGTAAATGAAGAGATTAAAAAGCAAGACCTTAGTGTTTTTACAGAAGTCAAGATCACTCCAACAAGTTTCGTCAACGACTGCATCAGGGTCACGGTTCGGGTCCATGTAGACTGCACCAATTGAGGAAGTGATAACCACGCGCTTGACCTTGACTTCAGCCGCAGCATTAATTACAAACTTGGCTCCGTTCACGGCTGGCTCCACCATTTGCTCCTTTAATTTTTATTCATATCAATTTATACTCTCTAAGTCTCTATACCTACCTCATTTCACATAATAATATTCTTCAATTTGCCTTTTAAGTTCCAACAAGACAATTTCTATCTTTTCTTCTCTTTGAAGTCAAATGCACTAACTTCATTACAAAAATAGGAGAACTATTTCATCAGATTTTTTCAAAATTTATTTCTTTACCAAACTAACACATTCAACGAATGATACGGCCAGAGATTTTCCATACTTTTGAGAAAGTAAATTAAACTAGTTTCCATAGTTAAAGGGCAATTCAATCATGACAAGTTACAATAAGAAAAGGACAAACGAAAAATCTAAATGAAATCAGCTCCACTACTATCAATTATTTTAATTTCATATCAGTCCTTAACTTTTTATTCAATTTTCTCTGAAAGCCATAAAAACTAGAAAGTGGGCGAATAATACTTACGGGATCGTCGGTGACCGGAGAAGCCGTATGAAAAACGCCGTCGCAACCATCAATAGCCGACTTAAGAGCTTCATAGTCCTGAAGATCTGCTTTGCATAATATCAATCTCTCTTTGGCTCCTTCGAGTTCTCTCAAATGTGTATTCTTTGGATCATCTGCCAAATAATTATTTCAAAAAATCCCAATTGTCAATTTAATTAATAAAATTACCCTAAAAATTTTAGATTATTATTAAAGTGGAAAAATTATGCATATATGGACCTGGATTTCGTACGGTGCCTTTGACTGTGTAGCCTCTCTCGAGAAGTGACTTAACAATCCAAGAAGCGATGTATCCACCGGCTCCGGTGACGCAAACGGTCTTTCCGGATGGTGAAGCTTCGTCGACTGGCATTTTTTCCGATGGTCGAGAGTAAAAGCTTCGGTTTCAAAAGGGTGGCTAAAAGTAATGCGTTGTTGTTAGAAAACCTGTAACGTTTCGTGTATATAAAGACTGAAAAGGAATGTTATCCTTATTATTACATACTTGCCAAGTTCACCTAACCTTGGTACTTATTTTACTCTTTATTTTTATATTTTTATTCACATATTCTAAAGAAAGGACAAACAAAATTATTAGTACTAACCAATATATATATATATAGAAAAGAGGGGTTGGTGAAAGAAAATATCGTTTTGACCTATAAACCTTTTCTTTTTAATATATTATCTTTTCGAAAAACCCATAAACTTGAACAAAACTTTAAAATAATTACCTACAATCATTTTACTCTGGTTATTGTATTTATATATAAATAATTGTTGATGAAGACATGGATAACAATAATAATACTAATAATAATAATAATAAGCTTAACAAAGATCTTTTCTTTTAGTACGGATTTTGGGATTCGTGCACATAACTTCGTCCAAATTTTATATGATTAGATTCAGGCAAAAAAATACGCGAGATCAAAATGTTATGTCCAATACTGGAAACGCTGAAATGACTACACATACAACCATTGTTTGTGTTTATGTCTGAATGATACTATTCATATACTAAAGAAGATGTCTCTAAATATAATGATATATAAGACATATTGCTAAGCAGGTGACAGCAGATCAAACTAGTTTCATAACAAGACACAGGTCAGAAGAATGTACTAACAATAACACCTTTTACTCTCTAAATTCTAAACAAGCAGCTTTACTTAACATATGAGTTTCCTAAACCACAAAAACCAATCTTTGTTCCTGAAATTAACATAGCCTAATCATGTTTGATCCATGGATCAACCAGAACCAGGGCTAGTGCTGACTTCTGTCTTATCAAACTCTTCTTTCCGTTCCTAAATTACTCTCTGAACCATCTTCGTCAGCTTCATTTTCTACTTTACCAGTCTTATGTATGCTTGTACATGTTCCTTTATTAATCTCTTGCCTCTTTGCCTCACACATATCCTTGTTCTCAATCAATTTTGTGTCTGCATGTTGCTCTTTCTCGGACTCTTTTTCTTCTACCTTGATTTCAGGATCCGCAGCTGGCTCTTCCACTGACTTTTGCTCTTTTCCCTCGGTGTTGGGTTCTACATATGCCTCTTTCAGTGACTTACACTCTTCCTCATCACGTTCAGGTTCTGCATTTGTCTCTTTTGCTTCATTGCGCTCTTCCTCATCACTTTTAGGTTCTGCAGTTGCTTCATCTGCTGCCTCCTGCTCTTCTCCATTAGTTTTAGGCTCTGCATTAGGCTCCTTCAGTGAATTATGTTCTTCTCCATCTGTTTTGGGTGACTCTTCTTCAGATTTATGCTTTTCTTCATCAGTTTTGGTTTCTGCAATTTGGTTTTCAGGCAGTTCTTGGTGTACTCCCAGACAATCAGACTCTGCATTCATTTCTTTCTGGCATTGCAGACTGTCTAAACCATTCGATTCAGGGTCTTCCTTCTCATCACAGTCTTTATCACTTTCCGTACGAATGGCTGGTGTCACCTTCTGCTTTTTGGCAGTCCTGCCTTTTGTTTTACCAGATTCACCCTTCAGCTCTTTCAAGGATTTTAGACTCTTCCCTTCTTTGCTTTCTAGTTCATTGCTTACAGTCTTGAGCACACCTTTGGTTCTTTTCGTTTGCTTAGAGGAGTTTGCCACAGAGTCTTCCTTCTTCGTTCTTTGCTTTGAGGATCTAAATGCATAAGTGTGAGCTAATTCACTCAATGATCAAGCCTTGTAATAACAATACTAGAACTAGTTTAAATTTTCATACCTGACTTCTGGAGAACTACTCTGTTTGACATTTAAAGACGCATTTTTTCTCTTCTTGCTTCTCACCCTTTGTATTCTGCACACAACATCAAAATTTCAAGACTAATGCGATAACAAGCTAATGTCAAGTTAAAATTTGTGGATTATCACAAAACTAATGAAAGTTTGACTTACAAGTCAGATAAAGGGATAGACTCAGGCAGGTCAATTTCCTCATCCTGTTTATTATTTTGGGGAGAAATCAGATTATTTTTTTGTTCAACATGAAAATGAAGAACGAAACAAAAAGTGAGGCTGATGCTCAGTGTAAAAAAAACTCACCTTACTGGCTGAAGAAATATCCTTGATTATCTCGAATTGTTCGTTCTTCATATCAAGCTCTTCAGAATCCCCATCAGAATATAAAACCTGCAACGAGACGAGCATTGGGATAAATTCTACATGAGTCAAACATGCAATAAAGAGAAACTTTTGGAATAAAAATTAGAAAAGTTAAACTCACTCGATGCATCTTTGTACAGCTAGAATAGGATTCTACGACACCTTCATAAAACCTGTGCAAATATAAAAAGGTCAGGTAGCTGCGATTCATTATATAGTATATCCAAAGTGATGTTAGCAAGTTTCACTATAAACTTACGTCTTGTCAAGTGGCCACAAGACCTTAACTCTCTTACCAACCAATTCCTCACCAAGCTCAACTGTATTAGACTCCTAAAAAGAGGAATATGTAACATATGAATACAGGTCACAAGTCAATGCCTCATAGCAGATGCAGAAGAAAAATAACAAAATTCACACCACTTCCTCTTCTGATGTCCGTTTCCTCTTGGGATGGCTCTTAGGAGTTTGTTCAGCTTTTTTGGCTGAAGGCATTGCTGCACGAGAATTCTTCTTCTGGACAGTTATACAATGACAAGTTACAAGGAAATTCTAGGATATTATATACTGCTAACAGAAATCATGGTTCATAAAACTTATTACCTTGCTCTTTGATGATTGAGGAATAGATGTATCCATGCTTGCACCCTCTGTATTCTTCTTCTCAGCATCTGAGAGGGCTGATTTTTTTCCACTACTCTTTATCATCTTAGTTTCTGCAAATGGCTTCTTTGCAGATATTTTTGCTAAACCATTCTGAGCTTTCTCCTTTTTAGTTGACTTGGAAGTTTTGATGCCATCTTTAGATTTTTCCAAGTTAGATTCCATCAAATCTTCTTCTTCAGTATCATCTTTGTCCACAACCTGTTCCTTAGATGTTGGTGTAGCACATGAGACTCCATCATTATTTGTCTCTTCCATCTTAGTCCGGCTGCGTTTACGTGATGACCCCGTTCTAGCCATACCAGAGGGCGAGCGAGATATAACAACAGACTGATTCGTTTGACCAACTTTACTAGGCAAAGATGCTTTCTTGGCAGCCACCTTTCCAAGCGAAGAATCTCCAACTTCATTGTCCCGCATCTTCTTGCTAGAAGACGTTTTAAATAAATAGCCTTCCTCAGGATTCATCAGAGAATTAGGTTTCCGCCCTCTTTTCCTTGTAGAATCTGATTTAGTCTCTGCATCGCTACTTTCAGACTGCCCATGCTTCAAGAGCTGTTTCAAATCGATTCCAGTCTTTGCTTTGTCATCTCCATTGGCTTGATGAGTTCCACTTCTTGCAGTTCTCTTGGACCTACTCCCCTTGTGATTGCGGGAAACCCTCAAATCCAATTCATGCTAAATTAACAGATTTTACATTAAGTAACAAACAACATGAAAAGAAACTGAACACTTAAAACAATGCCTACCAAACACAGTACCTTCAATAAATCACTTGGAACTATTTGCTCTTCTGATATCTTTTCATCTTCCTGAAAAATTGAAAAAATTAAGAAGAAGCTCGATATAAACTGTTTGGCAGATACAAGTTCAAGATTCAGCCACGCAACCATTCTATTACCAAGAGCTCAAGGCATAAGGAATACCTCTTTTTCTTTGGTGATAGCAACATCGTGTGCTTGAGTAGTCGTATATTTGCCTTCACATATTGAAGAAACTACTGGAGAATACATGTTCAAGCTGGTTCCTTTGGATTTCAAAGCTTCCATGATGCACGGTTGAAGCTTACAGGCACAACTAATAAGAACCTTCTCCACAAGCCACAAAGCCGTTGGTGAGACATCCTAAGCCAAGGCAACCAGACAAATAACATCAGAAGTCTATCTAAAGCTTAAACATATAACCTTCATTAAGAAAAACTTACCTGATTATTTTTTTCGACAGTAGTTAAGAGAATTTCGAGCAAATCCATGGGTACTTCTTCACTTTCATCTATAACTGTGATCATAACCGTTTCCATTGCAAGAGGTACCAGCTGAGAATGATCCGGTCTATATAGACGCACAAAGGGAAAGCAGTCAGTGACAGATAAAGTACCTAAGAGTTAATTAAGCATTTTTGAACCAGGTTCTGTATCTACCTTATGACTTTCAAAAATTGCCGAAACATTTCAAGAACAAGGTCATCACACTCTAAGTCCAACATGACCAAGGATGATCTGACCTTCGAAACTGTCTCAAGAACGTTTTCAGCTTTCTTGTAACTACGACTGGAAACATCAGCTAATTTTCCAAATGCTTCTATCGTCACCTTGAAGATCTCCTATAAGCCAAAGAAGCAAATCAAAGGCCTTGTCAATGAAAACTTGAAACAAGCATTGCAAAAGTAGTTTTACAGGAACTAGAAGGTAAACAATTGTGGATTTATGGTGTATCAACCTCCATTTGGTCGTCGTTATAAGGGGCCTCTGGGGCAGTTATCCTCATAATTTCAGTCAAGCACGAGACAACAGAAACCCTAACATCAGAATCAGGGTTTCTTAAGAGATCAGCGGATACAAGAGCCTTCATGGACGGAATTAGGGCGTTTTGTACTGATAAAATAGGATCTTGCTCGACAGTGGCGAGCAGAGACTCAATTTCCTACAAGTGGAAGTATCGAAATCAGACGATTGAACATAAACCGCAGAGAGAAATTTCCTTTAAAAATTGAAAGCAACAGAACCCTAAAAGGTTTCAACTTTACGAAGATACAAGTTCGATATCTCAAAACTATCTCAGGAAACGCAACAAATTCACGAACGAACAACAGAAGAATCGGAAAAAACCGAAAATTTCCTATCGTATAGAAATGATAAACCCTAATTCCTTCCTGTAACCCAACCCGGAATTTCACCAAAATCATGAACAAAAAGCTATGAAAAACCCCTCCACATGTCGATAAGAAGTTCACAAAATAAGAAAAATCACAAGAGAGAAGAATTCGTACATCGAGAAGAGTGAGAGTCGCATCAGTAGAGGAATGAGATTTGAGAAGATTATTTCCAGCGTCGACGAGTGCTTTGGAAAGCTCGGTGGCTCCGACAAGAGGACCCATTATGTTTTCTGTTCTGAGAAACCCTGAAGATTCAAAACCCTAGAAAACAAAGAAACATTCTCCGAACAGAAAAAGCTGTGTCTTCGTCGCACAAATCCAAAGCAAGCGAAATAAAAATGACAACTTTGTGCGTCTTTTAAATGCGGTGTTCAACATGCAAGAACTGCTATATGCTTTGTACCATACAAAGAAAAAATAACTCATTAAAAAAAAACGTTAACTCAATTATTATGCAAGTGTTGACAAAAAAAACAGATCAATTATGCGAGATACAAAATGACATTACGAAACTCATAATTATAAAGTAATCTAGTGTTTCTGTTTAATCATAAATTAGTACCTCTACGTATTTTTATAAAATTTTGCTTTACTACCAGAAGGTCCAGAACTAAATCGGTGACAAGCTTAGATTCGTTTCTTCCCGCCCTCCTTCCGTAGCTTTTCACTTCAAACAAACTGAAATTTTCAGTTTTTTTGTATTCGTGTTAGAAAGTATAAGGACGAAATGAAATGTATGGACTGAAACATGTATAATTTTGAATAGATTCAACAAATGTCTATTGCTGCCTTGCCTTTACATATATGGTTGCCTCTACAAAAACGTATTAAACAATAAATTCATCTACTGTTAAAATCCTTTAAAAAGTGTGTAGAGTAACTATTATACTTGTACATTTGTTAAATTTGCATTTTTACCAATATTAAATGTGCAATGTTATAGGTTGTTATACGAGAAAAGAAGTGAGCCAAGAAAATCTCAATGAAATTGGGCCATGGAAGAGTAGAGCCTACATAACAACAAAACTTGATAACGTTCCCAACAAATCTCAAGAGCTGTCCGCTAAATATTAGATTATCAAAAACCAAGAGAAAACAGCATTTGGATGAAAAGCATTTGAAATTCGAGTTTAGAAATGATTCTTGACATTTAGTGAGATTCAATATGCTTCTTCACGATATTGAGTGCAGTTGTCTCTTCACCGTAGTCCTGAAACAGCAACCAGAAAACCAACAATTAACGCGTTAAGTAATAATTGACAAAACCAATATGCATTCTATGAATAAGACAATTCATAACTTCGTATACCTTGACTACCAAACAAGAGCATCCAACAACCTTCCTGGCATTACCCTCAGAATCAATCTTGCAGAGCTGCAACATTATCAAAGAAGCAATTTTTGTTGATAACAGAACATTCATAAGGAAAATGTAAGCACAGAAGCAATCAAACTTACACCAGCCCACTCGCCAAGGGTCTTGGCACTTGGAACTGTAAGCAAGTTAATGTTGTGATCGGCGCAGAGAGCTTTAACAAGCTTGACGTAATCTGGCTGGTTGCAGTCTTCAGCCAACACACAGAGCTGAGCCACACGCTTCTCAATAAGCTTAGCACTCTCATGGAGACCACGGACTACACCACCGTAAGCACGAGATTTTCTAAGAGTCAACTCCAATGCAGTCATTAAATCCATGTCTTCTGGGATGGCCGTTGGCTCAGCAACGGGAGGAACAACTGGGGCAGCTTCATCACTGAGAAAAGCAAACCAAATAGATAAATAAGCAAAAAAAAAAACACAAGAACTTGATTTCGAAGCAATTAACATTGAGAGACTTCTGCAAAATGTAAAACATCGGCATTGTAATTAATCAAGTACCAACTAGTAGAAGGACCAGAGATTCGATTCAAGCATCAAACAATCTAAGTAAACACAAAATGGTAATAGTACAATATATTGTTGAACATCAAAATTTTGTTTACGAACAAGAATGCGAATCAGATAAGCTCACTTCTATCTAAAATTGATTACGCAGATTCCAGAATGTAGGGAAAAATCAAGTAAGGATAATTAGAACGCAAGAGAAGCTTACCCAGACATGTTGTCTCTTTGAATTGCCTTCAACGACCGAAAGTATCAAAAGTTCTTGTTATCTGACAATATAAATCAACCAAATCAGTCTCAACAATCAACAAAAAAATCAATATAAGTGAAGGAAATTGGAACGCGGCAAAATTGTCGGTGGAATCACAACAGCTAGACAGTCAAATACATAGCCAAAATTGCAATCGTGAGAAATCGGTAAGATCGTACGATGTTAAAAGGAGCTGAGTGACTGACCTCAAAGACGACGAAGACGGCAGCAGCGGAAAAGACGAGAAAGCAATCGGAACAATTTATATGGAGTTTATCTTAAACCCTAATTCCCATTATTCGAATAATAGTCTGATGGATCATCTTGGACCCGGCCCACATTTTTGCATAAATAAACTTTACCGGGCCTGTGAAATGGGCTCGTACTGAAAAACAAAATAAACCGGGTCTCTTTGGAGATTACTGCACCAAATATGATTTTATTGTTAATCCATTTATCTTAGTGATACTACTCAAAAAAATTGAGTATCATTCATAATCTCGCCAAATCACATATTACTAGTTAAGAAAAAAAAAAACAAAATTTCAAGAATATCGATGAAGTCAACAATAATTTATTTATGTTGAATCTTTATTTTCTTCAATCATAACTTATTATGTAATCTTATATTTTCTCATATTATCTAAATAAAGTTTTTTTTTTAGTGTTCATTGATTGATCTTATATCTTCAAATGTATTTTTTGTTAAATTTTATTTTAATTCGGTAATATTATTTATTTCAAATTTAAAATAAAATTTATTTTGTTGACTTCATTGATATTATTTATATCTTATATATAATAAAAAAATAGCAATAATTAAAATTTCTCTTACTTGCATGTTAATAATTACATAGAATGTCATTGTATTTAACAATTTTTGTGAGGGTTTTTTGGAAAGATTGTACTTATTTTTCAAGTATTTATTGATTAGATCACGATTTATTTGTAATTAAGTATCAAAATTTAATTAAGAAAATATTTATGGTATCTAGATAATTTAATTAATGTTAAAGATTTCATCCGATCTAACATTTAATATTCGAGTGATTAAATTTATTCCTAATATGGTTATAATCATTTGAAATGATTGATACCGTTTTCAAAACAATATTCTAAATGATTGATACAAACAAATTTTCGAATCACATAATTAATTGTTACAGAAACTTATAGTAATTATTGTAGAAAAAGTAAATAGATTCCTTATCAATATAATAAGCTTTTCAGACTAAGCAAAAATTAATACAAAATCAATCTACATTTATTATAATATAATAAAATAATGTAGCTTTATTATATAAGATTATTTTTGACTTCGTATTAATTTTTGTAAACAAATCAACACCATTTTATGAATATCCAGTTGTAGTATTTATGATGATATATTCTTTGACCATCTATATTTATCTATTGTTAATTGTTTCGGAAACTTATAGTAGCTCATAAATTGCGTTATAATTACTGAAAGAAAGTAATTAAGATCAAATATATTTTATCTTTTTAATATATGGGGTTGACGGTTTAGATCCACCCCGAAGTTCGGATATAACAACTGGTCCACCTAAACTTCGATCTTCGATCTAATTGCACACAACATTCTATGGAACAAGTCTAATTGCACCTA
>OVAX01000518.1:0-76888 GCA_900406405.1 Lepidium africanum
CTCCTCCCCCAATTTTCATAGAACTCAATCGCTCACTCATCATGTCGAGGCTCCTATCAACTCGATCAAATCGAACTTCGGAATTGGCCCGGAGAAGATAAACATCAGCGAGGATTTGGGTCAAAATCGGACCCTTAAAAAAAGTAGCGACATCCTTCTCTAGCTTCTCCATTTTCTTAACGAGGTATACTTGTCGAACAACGTTCCACCGATGGCATTTGAGAACTTTCTCCGTGAGTTTCTTCCCTTTTTCTAGAACTTCTGACATCACACGTATTTGACCTTGACGATGAGCAGGTAGCTCCACGCCGCCGAACTGAATCTCTTGGATCGTCGGTTGAACATTATTGATCAATTCGATTATGCTATTAGCACGTCCTTTGTAACGTACTGCTTGAGTTGATAACTGTAAGAGAAGCTTCACAAGCTCCGTCGCAATTTTACCGACGAAAAAATGGGTAACGGCCATTCTAGAGGTGAAGTCAATAAGCTCGATAGAGAGAAAAAGTGAACTGACTCGAAAGAGAATTAGATTTTGTGGCATGTTTTAATTGGATGCAAAATTAAATTTTAAAATTAATGATATGTGCTGTGTATTTAACATGAAAGAGAGAGAAAATCAATTTGAATATCATTATTATTATTTTTTTGGTCCATCGACAAGACCCTATTTATAACTCAAAACTTATCCATAAAATTCTGTTTAAAATTATTATAATGTAATGGGTAGGAATTGAATCTTAATGACAAGTCATTAGCTGAATTATCCTAACCAGCAGACTGAAAGGAACTTGGCGAATATTAAATTTTTTTTAAAAAATACTATTGAATGCTGATTTTATTGAACATTATTTACAATTTCCAAGCAATTTCGTAGACACTGATAGGATCATCATCTCTACACAAATAAAAGTTGTTTTTATAGCATAGTGACAATGTGTTACATAGCCCGGACATAAATCGGAAACAAAAATTGAACCGAACTGAACCAAAAATAGGTATTGGATTTAGGTAAAACTCAAAAACTAAAAATAATGGTATAAGAACGGAATCAAACCTATAATAATTAACAGATTATACTAATAATCAAATAGTTTTGGTTACAAATAACTACTCAGCATATTTTTTTGGGTGTTTAGTTACTTTTAATTATAAGTAATTAATTAATTAGAACTAAATATTTAGAGTCTAATTTAGTCTTTATCTTAAATACTCCTTCAAAATTGAAATCGAGGAGTATCCAACTAAACCGACCAAATTTTTTTGGCAACAATAATTGGATTGACAATGCCATATCCATAGTTAAATTTTTCCTACTCAAAGATAGTGAGATTCGAACTAACTATTTGATGCTTAAGTAGATCAAGGGTAAACCAACTGAACCACCTACTTCTTGGTAAAATTTAGTCAATTCCAATATAATTATCATATTATAAAAATTAATTAAAGATTAATCGTTACTCGCTTTTCGCACGATTTCCCTTAGAAGGGCTTAGGACTCTCTAGTCTAATAAGAGGCTTTGCCTTAAGTTTGCTAGAGCTGAAGTTTCGGAATATTGCCTTTTCCTGCTTGGAATATTTCCTTATGTTATTGTTTCTTTGGTCTCAGTGGTGAGAACTGACCTAACTTACTCCTCAAGAAGTTAATGCAACCGAGAACCCTAGTTCCCTGAAGAAGTTTTCACGCCTTCAACAGAGTATCTCACGATCTTGTAGTGTTTTTGGTGCTATGATAATTCTCAGAATAGATTACCTAGCGTGGAATCTATCTCTGTTTTGTGTGCAGCTCTGTTTTGGTAATACAAATCTTGATTTTTGAACGAATGGATCTCGATTTAGGTAAAGCCCTTCAACAGATGTCTTTGGAGAAAGATAAGCCAATCAAGCTCCTTAGCAAGCCAAAGACCGTAGTTGTGGAAAGGATTCGCTGCAGCATCTTGGGCCATCTGTTGAATTCAGTTTTTCAGAGAATGGCTAATTTTATACACGATATGCCACATCTGTGGAGAGTTCAAAACCGTTGCAGGGGAATTGCGCTGTCTAATGAGCGCTTTCAGTTTATTTTTGACAATGAATCAAATCTTCTTGCTTTCTTGTATGTTGGGGGTTGGACATAGGAAGACTAGGGGATTGTTCTTGAGAAGATGATTAAGAAGCAACCAGCGGATTACCTGCAGAAAATGCCAATCTGGATCCGAATGAGAAATATAACTATCAAATGGTATGATGAAGATGTAATCAAATAGATTGCTGGACACACTAGTAATTTTATTGAGGTGGCCTTCGATCCTTTGAAGTCGCAGAATAAAGGTTTTATCAGAGCAAGAGTAACTATTGACGTGAACAAGCCTTTGAGAAATGCTCGTGAGTTTGAATGCCATACAGGAGGAGTTGTGAACATCTCATTTGAATTTGAACGCTTGCAGAAGCGATGTTATGGGTGTCAGCGTCTAACTCACGACAAAACACGTCGTCCGTTTCTCTCTCAAAGCCGGCACTTTGGTGCTACCGTTGAGGATAAACGGTTAAGACTATGAAAGGTAGGAAACTCGATGAAGATGACATATTATATGGAGTCATTACGGCTAATCAAAGAGGACATGTTGGATGTAATGCGCACCTATATGTCAGTTAAGGACCCTGATGAGCATACCATAAGATTGAGAAGACATGTTTGGGGTCTAGACAAGGGTTCTAAGCATCATCTACATATTTTTGGAGATTTGGAACAAGCCACTACTACAACAGACTTAAACAAAGGGAAGAGTGCAGTGTTGGATTTCTCTGCCTCCAAAAATACATAGGACAATGATAGGGCCATGGTTACACACTCCACACTGAATAATTCCGATGATACGCTAGTAACTAAACCTGGCGAGGATACAAATCGTAGTGCTAAACTTATGGCTGCATCGTAAAAAGTATTACACACAGCCAATGTTAGTGGTGCTTCCAGCTCTTATTCACACGGTCAAGGAAATCAGAAACATCTTGTGTGGGATAGATTGAAGGCATTCCAGAGGAATGATAATCATGCTCTCAGCTTGAGTCCAACGGTTTTCCATGCTTCCAGAGATGCTGCTGGAATATTCGAGACAAAGCACTACTCCTCTGGGTTCCGTAAAAGACCAAGCAAGTATTGGAAGACTCCAAGCTAAAAAGAAAACAACCCCGCTATACATAATCAAGAATCCAGAGAAGAATGAGACTGAAACGACACCAAAGAAGAAAGTTGAGGAAGAAGATGAGACTAATCCCAACACAAAGACTGCTAAATGCAGCACCATTGCGGTGGTTCCGGTAGAGGAATCGCTGCCTCATCAATGAGTATTTTCAGCTGGAATTGTCAGGGTCTGGGAGGCGACCTGACAATTCTGATGATTAGGGAAATAAGACGCACTTATTTTCCTGATTTTATGTTTTTGATGGAGTCGAAGAACTCCACCGCCTTTGTATCACGTTTGCAAGAATCGTTAGGTTACAGTAATTCACATATTGTTGACCCAATGGGCTTAAGTGGTGGGTTAGCAGTGTTTTGGAAATTCTCATATACTATGAACGTCTTATCCTAAAACAAAAATATCATTGATGTACAAGAAAACTTGGGATCAATAAAGCTTTTTATATCTTTTGTGTATTGAGCTCTGGAAAGGAAACCTACAGAGACATGTATAGGATGTGCTTATGAATATTGCAGTACTAGAATAGAAGCTTGGCTCGTTATAGGGGACCTGAATGAAATCTATAATAATAACAATAAGTTATGTGGCCCATTACGTGCTCAAGGTACTTTTACTCTGTTTTAAAACATGATAGCTTCATGTGGACTGCAGGAAAATCCATATACAAGAAACACATTCTCATGGTCTGGGATGCGCAATGGCAATTACATACAGTGTAAACTTGATCGCTCGTTGGGAAATACAGCTTGGTTTCAGTTATGGCCAAAGGTAAATGCAGTATATCCACAACACGTTAGTTCTGATCACCGTTCTTTATTGCTACTACATGGCAGACTCGGCTTTAAAGCCAGGAAGGTTTACTTTTGATCGTAGGTGGCTAGGTCGGAAGGGTGTAAAGGAAGTTTTGACCCGAAGTTGGAATAGAGAAGGTAGAGTTTCGAACATATCTCTTATAGATAAGATAAAATTTATTCGGAGGGATTAGGCTGCTTGGAAGAAAGGATCTAACTGAAATTCTCGATCACATAAGGAGAAACTAAAGCAGAAATTGAACCAAGAAAGTAGCAGGTCAGTTCCGAACATCAACAGAATCTCAGTTCTCAAAACAGCGATTTCTGATGCTTATAGAGATGAAGAACTCTATTGGAACCAGAAAGCGAGAGAGAATTGGCTCCGAGATGGAGATAAAAACACACGTTTTTTCCATGGTAGTGTACAAAAGAAACGAACTACAAACAACATCACGTCCTTACTAAATTCAGATGGCGTGGAAAATTTCTCTGAAGGGTCGAAAGGGGAAATTGTTGTTGCCTATTTCCAAGAGATGTTCACGTCAACAAGACCAGGAAGTGCAGAAGAACTCTTAGATGGCATGAGAGCATCAGAAACGGATGAGATGAATAGGCAGCTAACAAAGAGTGTGTCCATGGCTAAGATTAAAAAAGCTGCGTTTGGGATTAAAGCACATAAAGCGCCTGGTGCCGACGGTATTACCAAAATTTTCTTTCAACAATACTGGGATTTGGTGGGTGAACAGGTATCAGCTGAAGTCAAAAACTTCTTTGAAACAAATACACTCCCAAAGGACTGGAATTACACCAAGATATGCTTAATACCGAAAGTCCCTAATCCGAAGAAAATGGCGGATTTGAGGCCTATTAGCCTTTGTAAGTTTTAGTGAAAGAGAGATTGAAGTTTATCGAAGAGAAGGAAGAATGGAGATGAAAGAAGAAGAAACAGAGATGACGAAGAAACAGAAAGAGAGAGAGAGAGAGAGAGAGAGAGAGAGAGAGAGAGAGATAGAGAGTTTCAGACCCGAGAGAGAGAGATGAAGAAGAAGAAGTGAAAACACTTTCTTAGTTTATTCATGTACACATTACAATACATATATAGATAAATGACACTACACAAGATTATCCAATGTTTAAAAACAATTATTGAAGTACTCTTTTATCTCTAATGGTCCTACGGCTCTCAACAACCCTCAATGATGAGGATTGTGACTTTATACTCTGCACCAACTACTCCTTAAGAACCGGAATTCAACCTCTCTCCAACGGCTCCTTAATTCTTGGGAATTGGTTTCTTACCAACGGCTTCTTTAGTTACAAGTTGCTTTCTTCTTCCTCAAGTCTTGTGGTTTAACACTTTGCACTGTGGTATATAAGATAGTCTCTCACATCATGAATAATAGATTGAAGAAGTGTTTACCAGAGTTGGTATCCGCCACTCAAGGAGCCTTTGTAGAATGTTGTTTGATTTCGGATAATGTGTTACTTGCCCATGAGATGATCCATGCCTTACGTACGAATCCTAGGTGTAATAATGGTTTCATTGCAGTTAAAATGGATATGTCAAAGGCATACGATCGTGTCGAATGGTCTTTCCTGAAAGATTTATTCCTTAAGATGGGGTTTGATGAGATCTAGATAAAATGGCTTATGGAGTGTATTACTTCAGTGACTTACTCGGTGTTACTCAATGGCACATCACATGGATTCATCCCACCAGAGAGGAAACTGCGACAAGGAGACCCACTATCTCCTTTTATTTTCATTCTTTGTGTCGAGGCATTGGCATATATAATGAGGAAAACTGAGCTTGATAGTAAACTTACAGGTTTAAGCATTGCTCAAGAGAGTCCACTGATATAGCAACTCCTATTTGCGGATAACATCCTCTTTCTCTGTTGTTCGACTTTTAGTGAATGTTCAGAACTTGTACATTGTATCAACATGTATGGGAAGGTCTCCCGCCAAGTTATTGTTTTCAACAAGTCGGAGGTGACCTTTGGTCAAAAGACAAACCCCATAACTAAACGAATTCTCGGTCTTTATCTTGGTATAACACAGGAATAATGTAATGGAAAGTACTTGGGTCTCCCTAAGAGTTTTCAAGGTTCCAAAAGAGACATCCTGGCTTATATAACAAATCGTTTAAAAACCAAGTTAAATGGATGGTATAAACGGATGCTTTCTTTAGGTGGGAAATAGATACTCCTCAAGTTACTAGCAATGGCTTTTCTGGTGTATATGATGTCGTGCTTTAGACTCACTACATCTCAATGTAAAAAGATCACAAGCGCTATCTCCAGCTTCTGGTGGAATAGCACAGAAAATAAGAGGAAAATTCATTGGGTCTTGTGGGAGAAGATGTGCAAGCCAAGGAACGAAGGAGGTGTGGGTTTTCATGATATTGGAAATTTTAACCAAGCTCTCCTTGCCAAGCAAGCGTGGAGACTGTTGGATTCACCATCTTTACTGTTGGCACGAGCATTGAAATCTCGTTATTATCCTAATCGAAGTGTGCTTGATGCTGATATTGGCTCTTGTCCGTCTTATGCTTGGCGTAGCATCTGCCATGGGAAGGAGATTTTGTCCCGTGGTCTCATTAGGAACATTGGCAACAGTCGGGATACGAAGGTATGGCTGCAGAAGTGGATCATGGATGAGGAACCTCGCAGACCAATAAACAAGGAAACCATTATTGACCAGAACCTCCAAGCTTCTTCGTTGATCACATCGGATGGTGAGTGGGATCAACCAAAACTCCATACTTTGTTTCCACCGATGGATGTCCACAGAATAGTATCTATCTCTCCATGTCTCTCGAAAGTAGATTCTAATAGTGGGAGTTACACGGTATATAGTGGAAGTTGGTTAGTCTCAAAACCAATTCAAGGAAATACATCTGTACCGCTACATATACAAGAAATCAATGGCACAAAAAGCAAGATTTGGAAAGTAAAGACTCAACCAAAGATAAAATTCTTCATATGGAGAGCAGTGTCTAATGCTTTGGCGGTAGTAGAATGCATTCGTAGGAGAGGGATGCCTATTAACCCCGTATATCAGATGTGTAAACAACACAATAAGACAATAAGCCATGCACTTTTTGAGTGTGCTTTTACGCAGGAGGTCTGGCGGAAAGTGAACATTGCAAGCATGACCATCACATCCAGAACCAATACTCACCAATATATTGACAACCTTATTGGTGAAGCTTAGAAGACAGGTGCTCACGACCCTCCTTACAGCGTCCTACCGTGGATAGTATGGGGCATATGGAAGCAACGTAACGGTAAAGTTTTAGGTGGTTTGGACCAAATTGCAGATCTTACCTTCACAAGTGCGATAGAGGAACACAATGAGTGGTTTAAAGCTATGACTGTAGTTGAAAAGGATGGGCTGACACTTTCAACATCATGCTCTCTATCTGATAAATGGACTCAACCATGAGATCAGGTGGCCAAAATCAACATCAGTGTGTCATGGACGAAACCTCCAGGTCTGTGCTGTATTGCGTGGATCTCACGAGATGCGAATGGGAACGCTCTACATCACGCAAGGGATGATATCACGTCATCGCAGTCCAGACTTATTGCAGATTAGAGAACCCTTCTCTGGTCAATGCAAAGTGCGAAAGAGTTGAGATACTCCCACGTTGAATTCTATACAGAGAATAAATGCATCATTGATGCTATTCAGAATCCTGCTCGATGGCCACGTTTTAGAGCCTTCACAGTACAAGCTGAGATCTTCAAATCTTGTTTTGTGTCGCATGTTTGAACAGTCTGCTATCAAAACCAACAGTGTGGCTCGAAAGATTGCCTGCAGTGTGACTAGGAAGCGTCGTTTCAATTCATACTTGGCGTCTGGTGCACGAGCTTGGCTGGATCATCTAGTCTAGAAGGATCAACGTCTCTCGTTTAGTTAGAGCTTTGTTTAATCCTTCATTTTTCTTTATTATGAACATCTGCTTCCTTCTGTTTGAAGGTTCTTATCTTAATAAAGCTTGATGACAAAAAAAAATTTAATTAAACAAAAAACGAAATAAAACGGCCCTAATGAATGGAATGCCCAAGATTAGGCCTGTAATGGATACAGATATCCAAACTTTTTAAGGATATTTGTATCTTTCATATCCGCTATATTAGTATATTTTTCCGTATCTAAAAATTATTGAAATACATAATAATTCAGATATCTGTAAGAAAATAAGATATCTATAATTGTATTTGATTTTTTACCAAAATAAAAATTTTAAATTTTTTTTCCTAAAAATGTTAAGATATTACATTTTTTTTTTCAAAAGAATAGTGTTGAAAAAGAATGAATAAATAATAAAAATAAAAAACAAAAAAAAATATTTTTTGGTATTAAAAACGTAAAAAAGCATAAATATCAGCAAGGATAAAGGTCACAAGCGGACACTTAAAGAAAGCAGCGACTTGCTTCTCTGGCTTCACCATTTTCTTAACGAGGTCTACCTGTCGAACAACATTCCAGCGATTTCATTTGAGGACTGTGAGTTTCTTCCCCTTTTCTGGAACTTCTGAAAATCATACGCATTTCACCTGGATCTCCTGGATTGTTGATTGAACATTATTGATCAATTCAATGAGGTTATCAGCACGTCTTTTTAACCGTAATGCTTGAGTCAGTAACTGAAAGAAACCCTTCAGCTTCATCATCCCTAAATTTAAACATTAACAAAAATTCTAACAAAAATTGTTTTTTTTTTTGTTGTTGTTGCAAAGTGACAATATGTGTTCCATAACATAATATTTACAAGAAAAAAAAAGGAAGACCTTGTTCGTGCTTGTATATAACTGGCCTTTTTATTAAGGGAAAATATATCCCGCTTATTCTAGTCCGCACCAACCAAGTGCATGGACTTATTAAAGACGCACCAAGTGTTTTGGGTCAAGTCAAGAGAAAACAATAAATTATTAAGAGGAGTAATAGCTTTTTAGAAAAGACATATATAATTTGGAGATATGTCTATAAACAGAGGGGAACCAGAAAAAAATTGCGATGTCCTGAAGAACATTATTAAAATGAAAGAAATTAGAAAAATGATAAAAAGTAGGAAAGAGATAGTAGAATCGTTTCTTAAACAAGAGATTGTAGAAATGTTTCTTACCTGATATCAGTTTTGTATTGGACATTGCATTTAAAAAAATAAAAATTAAATTCTAAAAGAATATATCATTATTTTATTTTTTAAGAAACTCACACCCTCGATGGAGGTGGTCTTATAGCGTAACCCGTTATGTTAACTACTAGCCAAATTAATATGTGGAAGTGTACTAATGGATAACGAATCATCAAGGAAAGTAATAAATTGATCATTATTGTATTTATCTATTTCTTGTGTAAAAGCAAATAAAATTGAAGAGTGAAAACAAGAGAAGCCATGTGGTGAGATATGATGGAGACGAGAGATTATGGATGAGGCATGTGTAGTTACATCGAAGTGAATCCTTTGTATTTATCTTCTTCCATAACACTTAGATTGAAGCCTGAAATACTAATTTAGTTTGAAGTACCAATGAGACATGGATTGTTGTATTACTCAAGGTCTAGTAATTTAAGCGTATGAGTTGATTTTACTGTGCTTTTAGTTTGATTTTTGATAGAAATAATGTTTTATGTCATGTCAATTTAGTATTAATACTGGCTGATCCAGAACCTGGAGGATTAGGGTTTGAAAAGAACATTGCTTATTATCTCTAGGTAGTCCGAATAAGTTTGAAATTTTCAGAGACATAATAAAAGTTAAACACATGAGTTTTGAAACAAAGATTCAAACTTAATTATGTCGAAATAATTCTAAGATTCTCACAAACATAGTCTAAAAAGAAACAAGAACAAAATCCAATAGAAGAGGTTGTAATATATATATATATATGAAATCTAAACAGAAAGAAAACAAAGAATTAACCAATCAAATAAGAACGACGTCGTCTTGGATCAGTGACATTAATCTTCCAATGGTAATCAGTAGAACCTCTAAGCCTCGCTTTTCTTCTCTCCCAATTAATCTCTGTTCTCCTCTTCTTCGTCAGTCTGCAAAACTTTTGCAATCCTTTGTCCATGCTATCATGTACTTTCCACCACCTAACGTGCGCCGCGTCACTAGCATACACTAACTGCTCATCAACGTCGTAGTTGCAGTCATAGTCTCTGTAACAAAGCCATGGCTTCCAGCCTAAATAGTGGACTGCGTAGAGCTCAGGTGGCTCGGCGGAGAAGAGATTGTTTTTGATGTTCCTTTCGTTGGTTGTGTTCGACCAGAAGTTCTTTAGAAAGTTTACTCTTCTAGGTAATCGATGCCACCACACGAATATCTCGTTTAGATACCTGAAAACATATTCCATAATGTATCATTTTTCAGACTGAGTAAAGTATAATTAACAAAGCGGTTATACTCTAATGATATTAAAACCGGGATTTCAAGACGTAACTTCGTAGAGGTTTCGGATTTTGGAACTTCCTAAAAGCTTTTGTTACCACTTCCTAACCAAATGAACATTAGACTTGGACCTCCTAATGATTTACATGCTCGATAGCTCTCCACACGATAATGGATCCGGAATTAGTCAGATGGTAAAAATTTAACTATGTGCTTATCAATAAAAAAAAAGGAAGATACAGTATTACTAATAAATTAGACTGTGTAGTCTAGTAGTATTAAGACCGGAATTTCAAAACATATGCTTACAGAAGTTCAAGGTTAATCTCCTATAATCTTTAGGTACTATATATGTTCTGAACATTGAATATTGGACTTAGAACCAATAATTTATATGTCCAATATTATAGCTCTCTACAGGGTAATAAATTTAAGGTTGGTAAAAATCCGGATAATCATGGTTATCAAAAAACTATGATAAAAAAAAAAAAATGATCAAAAATACTTACCCTTGATCCCCGCCATTGTATGAAACGATATCGTTTTGCTGGCTCATGATCGTACTAAACGTACAGTTAGAAGGCTCAATAACCATAACACCGGAATTAAATATCCAAACATCATTTCCAGTCGCCGACATTTGAGGAAAGTGGAAGAGAATATCAAGATTGCGTAGAACAATGATGTCTGCGTCAATAAAGACGAGTTTGTCGTAATCAGTCAATTGCCACAGTCGAAACTTGCTGTAATTGTACTCATTGTAAGAGTCCTTTTCAGCAAGTGGGTTTCTAATTCGGATGATCCGACGAAGTTTCCATCCAGCGGCTGCGAGAGCTCGGAGTTTAGTAATGGAGATTGAGTCATCATGGAGAAGGATAAGATCACGTTTTGTTTTTGTCTGAAGGAGGCTTTGAGCCAAAGTTATGGCACCACAAACATAAGCTTCTGAAGAGTGGAGGACAGTAACGTAGGCTTCACGTTTTGGTCGTCTTGTCTCTGCTACTATCTTTGTTAGGTCATACACTTTGTCTACACCTGTTTGTTTTTCCATATAACAAAGACAAAAACCATAGTATTAATCCTTCAATATATTCACAATCAAATCTTTAACTTAAACTCTAAATTTCATCACACTATATTACACTATAAATTAGAGTCGAACTCTGGAATTTTTAAAAATGCCTCATAAGCATCTTATATTGTACTTTACAGTCAATAAAAATTAGATCAGTTTTGGTAACAATTGAATAGACAAGATCTGATCATTGGTCAAATCTTCCGTACCTCTAATAATATTATATGGGTCAAATATGACTACTAGAATCGAGATATCACTTGACCAAATGTATTTTCTCGATTAGATCAATTTTATTCAAGGGATTTAAACTATATACTAATCTATTGGTTAGTGTATTAAAATTTGCATTTCTATTGACCGATGTAATAAAATATCTTGTAAGATATTAATTATGAAATTCCATTCAAAATAAGCTATGATCAACCTTATTTGATGATTATTTGATTTCTTAAATCACAAGTCATATCGCTAACTAACTCGAACTTCCAACGAATAGGAATGCGATATGCTAGAGATTAAGAATTTTAATATCTTCTTAAAGAAAGTAAGGTAGCTTGTATGACAAGTATTGGTGGTTAGCAAAAAGACATACCTAAAACACAACCACTAATTAACACAAATCAATCAGTTAAGCAAAGTATCCAAACAAATCTCGAGTTGTTTTAGTTTACACAATAAAGTTGGTATCTTTCACATCAATAATACGAACCAAAGTCCTTTTATGTTGAAGTGTCTTAGTCACTTCATAGTTCATCGGTTGTAAGTTCAGTTTGACTTATATTATCTGTTTAGTTACTTCAACTTTTAAATATTAAACCAAATTTAAAAAGGGTTAAGATAACTTTTTTTATATAGAAAAATATAATAGGAAAAACAAAAATAATATGAAGCAAAATGTTTTGTTTTATTTTCATCTAAATTTAGTTAATTTTAAGGTTCATGTTATAGTATCTACAAATGGGAGTTTGAATATTTAGTTTTATGTGGTTTATATAGTTTATTTATTTGTCAAAACTATAAATATAAACAAAAAATGATTAGGGAAGTCTTAGATCATGGTTAAATTCCACATTTATTGTTTTTCCTATCAGAATTTGACTTTAGAGAATCATATTTTCTCCATCTAATATTGCTAGGGGGTTTAGAGTAGAAATTTTAATTATGAATCAGATTTTGTTAATCCAATTGTTAGAAAAAGAAAGCTATTTGTTATGGAGTGATATTTTACCTTGTGTTGCCCACAAAGGAAGAGCAAGATTGCAAGAACCAATAGGCAAACTAAGCTTCTGTTGTAACCAAACCACCTCCGGCCGATACAACCACCAATCTCCTTCTCTCTTCTCTAAATCATCACATCGGAAAATCTCAATCATTGGTTGACATTTACTCCAAAACAACACTTTGCTCTTCCATCTCCAATCTGTTTTTCCTTTCTTGGATGCCAAGTTAGCCGCGATTAGGTTAACTTGCAACCTCAAAATCTCTCTTCTCCATCCTTCTTCAGGGTACTTACAAGGTAGCTTCACAACTATCAAATCCAACTTCCCTAAGCTTTCAAAAGGAGGCATTGGCATCTCAGGACATGTCGGAACCTCGGTATCTTCCTCTTCATCTATCCACTCGGGAAACAAATCTTGCCATTTGAAGAACTTTGAGACACGCTCAAAATGTATTTGAACCATGTCTCCATAACGTTCCCATTGTGTGAGATCATGTTCCTCCATGTTCACAATCCCAATCTTTGTTTTCCCAAACCCTCTTGTGACAATCTCCTCCATAAAGCTTGGTGCCTCAAGCCTAGTTTTGTTACTAGCGGTCGTTACCAACTCTCTTTTGTTTATTTGATTCTCTTCAATGAGCTCTTGCATCTTCATGACTTCTTTCTCTATCTATAGATTGATCCAAGATTGGGTTTAGTCTGAGTTTCAGTATATAACTAGTAAAAACGATTTATTGTGGCTAGATCACAAGTACAAAAAATTCGTGAACATAAATTAAACACCACGACTGAACCACCATTTTTTCTAGCAACGGCCATATAGCAAAAGTTTTTTCAGATTTTTTCTGTTGTTATTGCCGATACTATAACTTGTCGACTTATCTATCAAATCGAATGAAAAACTCACCTTACCTTGGGAGTACAATCGCGAAATGAGCAACCAACAAAGGAAGCTGCACTGTTGAAGTAAACTGTTGAAGAAGGATGGAGAAAGAAAGCAGTGCAGAGAAGAAAAGAGAAAGCAAAAAAGACTAAATTGAAACGTATCAATGCAGATTTAGAAGGAGCCATCTTCATTATCATCATCACCATCTTCGTCTTCTTCTCGTTGCTCAATGACAAACCTTTACATTTCTCTTTCATCTTTCTATATATACTCCTAACTCAAAAAAACTGTTTAAAAGTCTCAAGCCAATAATGTGCTACACATGATTCTTTATATATACATATATACGATCCGCGTGATGACGTTAATTAAGACATAGAAAATTATAAAAACATGGTAATTACGAATTTAATAATTGTAATCTAAAAACATCTAGAAGAATTTGATTGGACGTGTCAAAGGATTTACTTTACTCAAACACAAGCTTGATGGATTATATATTAATAAACCAAAGATGTCACCAACGATATTGAGTGAAACGAGTTTGCGATACGTATGGCTTAAGTTACGTATTTGATCAAATGTGGGACCAAAATTACAGTTTCATTTATATCACTTTTATATCATACCAACAACAATTGGATTATGGTCGGTTTAGTTGGTACAAGATAAAATCGAGGCACATTTGAAGATAGTAATAAATTTTTGTTACCACTTGAGCTATGAGTTTTGGTTATTAGTGATCTTAATGAGACAAAGCGTGTATGCGTTTTTATGACATAGGTTCGGAGAACATGTAATCTTTTATATAGACAATCCAACAACCTAAGAAAAATAATAAAGTGGTAGTAAGAGCCTATTAAATAATGCTTTTTTACAAGTTAAGTTTTAAATAATGTTTCATCAAAAGGACATATAAAAAATATAGAATTCCACTATTTGGTGATCTCTTGAAAACGATGCAATATATGTGTAAAGAGTAAGAAATTTCAGTTACAGTTTTGTTCACAAAAACTCCACCAACTACAACTTTTTTAAAATGTAATACAAAAGATCATAATAATGATACTCAGAACTTCAATGGGGTAAAAGTTCTAAGATCGGCAATATGCTTATTGGAGAATATATACCAAATAAACTTTTTTGCTTGAACATTTAGAAGCTACATGATAAAGGCTTAAAACGTAGAGTTCAATTAAGAAATATAAATCAGAAACGTTTAAGTATGTAATTATGAGTAGGTTGGTCTACAAAATTATTAGTAGGTGGTACTTGGTAATATATAATAATTAGTAGGTGTAAGACAGGGACAAAACCGGAATAAGCATATGAGGAAGAGATGAAGTCAATTAGTCAAGCAACTCTTTTCTAGTTCTTCTGTCAACATCAATTATAGAACTTACAAGGAAGGATCCATCCTATTTCTCATGTTTTCATCTCTTTTTTGTTTTATTTTTTCTTTTTTATGAAACCTTTTCATTTTACTCTTTCTTTAACTTAATTTTTTTAAATAATAATTATTAGTCTGTCCCGGAAATGAGTTTGGTTCCATTTCTACAATCTTTTTCATTGGAATTTGATTTCTGGTACACGTTTTTTCAACGGAATTCAATTTCTGGTAAATGCGTAATTTGATGTAATAGAGATTAAATTATCGATCTAATCGTTTGATAGAAAAAATAAATGTTTGTCCAAATATGCATATCATTATATTTTCAAGCTGAGGTGTCAAAACAATTTTGATAAAAAGAAATGAAATTAGGATGGTATACATCTTAGTTTAAATGTATATCAACCAAATTAATCAAAAATTAGCCTAAATCAGTATATCATATTAGGTGCTCCACCTCTTTGAATGGGTTAGGCCAATCGATTACATCTTAATCTTAAAAACATACAAGGATTATGTTTCATCTAACCTAATCTGTATAAACATGTATACATTTTGGCATGTAAGTTTTATGTTGTTGACCATGTGTTGAGAGGTAAAACAAAATTTATTGGAACTGTTTTGAGTTCTTTGGGCAAATGATCTATATTGAAAATCTCAAAAGAAGCTATTGTTAAAACATAAAATACAAACATTAAGTCTATCATCTTTGTTTTACTCTTTGATGACCTCCTGCATGTGTTGTGCATAACTTCTTCCTGGTGGAATGAATATTACATCTTCCCAACCTGAATTCCTCTCACTCTTCTACATTGATTCAATTCATCATTTTATTAGATTACTAAGCTTTTCCCTTCATATTTTTCGGTTTCTATTAACAAATAATAGTGCATACCTCCATTTTCCTCAATACATCTTCCAAACTTCCAACCTGTAACAGACAAGAATGGTTATATGATGAAAATTAGACAACTCTTAACATATCAATGCTGTGAAATTTCTAATCTAAGTTAGATCTTTGATATGTAACTACGATAGCTAGAGACCTTGAGATTCATTTTAACTCAGTCTGTGAAGGGAAGTACAATCTGTAGTTGCTCTGAAAACATGGTGTTATTCTAAAATGAGTATCGAATGCAGAACATGTAAGCACAAAATATTCTAAAAATCATAAATGATATCAATGGAACTAAACTACTCCTATTTTTTCAGTAAACCACATGTGTTTAGTCTAAGATGTTTCTATCTATAATGGCTGGCCTATCAAAGATTTTCAATACACCTTAAGTAGGAATCCTTACCATAATTTGTTGATCCCCTCTTGATGCTTTTGTATATTTCGAAAGTTCCCTCTCTATATCTTCCTGAAAGTGGTCAGTACAGAACTTGATTTTCAGCATCAGTCAAGTAAAATTGCCTCGCTTTTTTTTTGTTTTTTTCAAGAGATTTTATGAGTATTCTTTAAAGTGCAAGAAGAAGCTAACCAACCTTACTGAAATATACTGGGCAGTAACGTTTATTTTTTTTCCTCACAACAAGAAGCTCAGACTGCAAAGGGCAATTACAAGAGACTGATATCAACAGGAAAAAAAAAAAAGCAAAAACACACAAGAAAAGGAACTTCTATTGATTTAGAGGAACAGAGGCATTATAATGCAGCTACTTTTATTTTAGCATAATAGCAAACGAATTGCAGCAATATGGAATAGTCAATCCAATTACTCTTCTGAACAATTGATAAATGGCCAAAATATATATACCCTAGTAAACACGTAGCACGTAAACATGTAAAGCAATTTACCTGGAAAACCGGAACTCCATCAAACCCATTCTTGTTAGACGAGGATTTGAGCTGAGATGCAAGAAAATATCGTTTCTGGATAAGATTGAAATGACATATAACTGCAGGAGAATTGTATAATCATAAAGCTTTTAGCAAGAGCCAACCTCCAAAGCATTCTTTATTTGTATTGGATCGGGCAAGAAACGAAAGGAAATCCCTTCGACTTTTAACAAATACACCTGTAAACAGCATCATATTTAAACTTCTGAGAATGTAGCTACGAGGATTACGAAAATAACATCAAAAATGTTCCCTAATGTATCTGTAAGTTCCAAGCCAAATTAAAGCAATGATAATCATGCAGCTAACTTTTCCCATCTTTGCATTCATCTTAGATTTAATTGAACTCCTGATCACTTGACCACGTAGGAAATAGAGAAATAGTCCCAACAAATTTTGTTTGTTTAATATGTTCCAATGGTTCCAATGTCCCTGACTTGTGTCAACTATTGGCTTCTACATGATCTAATGCAGTGATCATCGGAAAAAAGAGAATACCTGGTCGAGATTAATTGGAACAACCTTGGCATTGGTTTTCAATTCTCTTCTCCGAAGACGTGCCTGAATGATATTAGAGAATTACGAATTCAGAAACATTCCACTAAGAAAAACCCAATTTTGAGGTGGTGGGCAGCAAAAACAACAAAGAGTGAAACCTGAGCAAGAAAAGCTTCAGCATCTTCTTCCCGAAAACAGAGCAAACCTATAGATTTGTCACCAGTAGGATCCGAGATAAGAACGAATTCATTATTGGTATTACTAACAGTAAACACCGAAGTGCCAGCAAGAGCTTTAGCGACATGAGATGGATTAAGCGTCGTCGTCGAGGAAGTTCCAGTTCCAGTTCCAGTTCCAGACTTGGACTGAGAAACGGAGGCGAAAGGTGGAGGAGGAAGAGAGAAACGTCGAGAAGCTAGGGTTTCAGCAAATCGTTTAGTGTCTTCAATTCGAGCGGAAAGGTCGGAGCCAAAGCGAGTGCAGTGGTGGTGAATGAAAGAGGAGAAAGAGAGGAAAGGATTGGGTTTAACTGATGAATCCATTTTGGATTTGCAGAAAGAAAAAAGAAGGAAGTTGAGTAACTATGAAGAGAGTGAAGAAGGCTCAATAGTCTTCTTCTGTGTTTTTATATTTGGGCTTTGTTTATTTTTACTGCTCCATTTTATGAGTTATTTAATTCGGCCTTTTTCGAACATAATTAAATTAGTGGACTTGATTAGTTTTGATGGTTTGTCTTAGATGGTCTTAATGGCGTCTCAAATTTTGTGAGGTCACTTAATTTGGATTAAGTAAATGATTATTACTTGGACCATCTCCAAAAATTACCTTCAATTTTTTATTAGAAAATGAAATTCTCCAAAAATGAAAATGAAGTGTTTGTTCCAATAGTTTATTTCATTTCTTACTTCAAATGAATATTTTAATAATATTTTGATCTATCATATTTCTTATTAATTTCTAAATTATCTTTCTACTTTGCAAATATATATATTTAACCAACATTTATTAATTTTAAGTAAATAATCAATAACAACTTTGGTAAAATTATAAAATTTTATTCCATATCACATAAATAGGAAAACAAATGATAAATATATAATGTATTTGTGATAATCATATATTTTTAATGATGTTTTGTTATTTGTTTAATCAATATGTTGTTGTATCTTATATTATAATATATGTTATTGTTGCATTTTAAATTTTTTAGTTATATTTAGTAGTTAGAAATTCACTAAATTTAGAAAAATTATTGTTTCTGATAATATTTCAGTTTTATTTTTTTTATCATACCCTAAAATTTTAGTTAGGTATAAAATAATAAAACAATGGAATTTAAGAGATCATTTTGCAAATAAAAAGTCTTATTAAAAAAATGAAGGACGAAATGAAAATCTTTCATATTTGTAAAAAAAAAGGAGATTTTTAAATTTGAAGAGAGATTTGAAATACCATTGGAGAAGATTTTTCTTCAAATATGAAGTTTGAAAAAAGATTTGAAGAACCATTAGATATACTCTTAAAAAAAAATTTCTTTTTGTATTTATGAGATTAACGAGATTGTACTCCGTATTTAACAATATTACGTGGGACAATATCAAATTCAGGTAAAATGGTGACACTCAATTACTTTATCAAAGATAATTGCCCATTACTTACAGGTATAACTACAAATGGTAGAAATTCTCTTTTTTCAATATTCTACTAATTAACATTATTGTTGAGACTCTTATATCGTGAAGTGGTTAATTGTTTATCTCTGTAGCAATTTTATTTATATCTAATTTTATATAATCGTATAGTTCTATGTAATAAAATTTGTAAGTTTAAGTTATGAATGAAGTGATAGAGTTTGGAAGTTTGAGTTATGAATGAGGTGTTATCTATAAAAACAAATTTAGCTGACAGAACTATAGATGAAAGACAATTCTCTAAAACAAGTATCTTATTTCAACTTCCAAACCACTCTAAAAACATGACTTTGCAAAAAGCTTTGTCACTTAAAATACATGTAGATGCCATTTTCCCCTCAAATCCTCCCTATAAAATACTATATAAATCAAACAAACCTCAAAGCAAACATATCAGACAAACATTGTTAAAACTCAATAAGTGAAAACAAAGTAAAATGAGGAACATTACAACTATACTGCTTGTAATAACAGTTATAATGGCGACTGTGTATGATGGAGAAGCCTTACAATGTAACCAAGTAACTATGTACTTAGTACAATGTTTGCCTTATCTAAGAGCTGGGGGAAATCCTTCTCCAGCGTGCTGCGTTGGACTTAACAATCTAAAAGCTGCAGCACCTGCGAAAGCCGATAGACAAGTAGCTTGCAATTGCTTAAAGAATACAGCAAATACAATCCCTGGCATTGATGATGACAATGCTAAGCAACTTCCTGGCAAATGTGGTGTTAATTTGGGTGTCCCTTTCTCTAAGTCTGTTGACTGTAACAGGTATCTTTATTGCTATTTTTATGGCTCTACACATGCTGCAAATATCTTTGTTCTGTACTTCTGTTTAGGTAAATTTGAGCTTTTGGCTAAGTAATTGTCTAACTGACTTCATGTTTGTTTTGTGAACAGCGTAAATTGAAGAGAGGACTTGCAGCTAAAATAAAGTGGATATCCTCGAAGATCAGAAGCACAATGAACAAATTAATTGGATATATTACTATTAATATTCTGATTATATAACATTATACATGTAATCATATAGTTCTTGGCAAATAAAATGTGAAATTACCACATTTACTTTTATTCTTATTTAGTCTCATAGAGCAGAGCTTGTCTGATTTTCATCATGCAAAGATACATGATATATCGAAGAGAATGACACCTTGAGTTGTAAGATGAGTTCTTAAGGTCTTAATTTCAACCAAGGAAGCATCTCCTTCAGTCTCTGGACTTTTTATTTCAGTATTGAATGACGTCCAAACTCTTTAACCAAGGGAGCATCTCCTCCAATCCTTCCTTTAGGCTTCGAGGGTTATAACCAAGTTCCAGCTTAGCTTTGTCACAAGAGTATGACCACTGATGTCTCAGCACCTTCACTGTCTGTTTATTACAAAACACTGCGACTTGAGTTTATTGTTTACTATATATGATAATCTGATATAGAATTGGTGAAAAATGAATGCAATTTACACTTACCGGAGGACTGATAAGTGGAAGCTTTCCTGTGATCCGAGAGATCAAAACAGATATCCATCCATATGCTTCGATTGCCCATAACGGAAGGCTAAAGCTTGGTTTTTTTGTTCCCGTGATCAGTGCAGCCATGTCGAAGACAAGCTTAAAAGAAGCATTTTCCCCAGTGAGTAAGTATCTTTCACCTAGCCTACCTTTTTCCATTGCAGCAACGTGACCCTCCACAACATCATCCACATGGCTGAAGGAGTATCTATCATTCCCATAGCCAATATATCCAGGCAATCTCCCGTTAAAGCGCTCTACTAACTAGAAGAACAACATTTGCAGATAATATAATTCTTAGTCTAACCGTGGTTTTAAGTTGAACAGAAAGTAACCTAATAAAACTCTATCCGGATCAGTAAAAGACTTCAGATGACTAAAGTGATGATCAATCACATAAATGGATCTTGAAAGGTAGACACTTTCAATGTTAATGTGACAAACAAAAGGAAATCAAATTTTGTTTCTAATTACTTCATCATCAAACCTACGTCTCTCTAATTACTTCATATCAAACCTACGTCTCTCTAACACAGCAAACAGAACAGATTGATCATTGAAGGAATGTAAAAGAGAATCATACCAATTTAGCAACCATATTGCCTGTACTGAGCTTGCCTGGACCATAGATAACACCAGGATACATCATAATTATTGGCACACCTTCAGATGCAGCACTCAAGGCAATCTTATCAGCAGCAGCCTTGGATCTCTCATACTCCGTGCAGAAGAACTTCTCACTATGAACCTATTCTCAAGACCAGAGTAAATCCAGAATCAGAATCAAATCAATCACAAGAAAAAAAAAAATACAAACTATTTAGAATATTATACCTGATCCTCGTTAGCAACAGATCCATTAGTAGAACCAAGAGCAAAGAAAGAAGACGTGTAGATAATCTTCTGAACAGTTTTCGTCTCCTTAACTGCTTCCAAAACATTCTTCAGTCCACCGACGTTGACCTAAACTTCAAAATCACCATTAGCCCCATAATTCAGCCCTCCAATATCCTCCCGCAATAGACCTTAAGCAAATCAAGATGTAATACAAAGACAAAACTTACAGAGACGAATCGAGAAGGATCTGGAAGCCAAGGCTCAACCAAAGCCGCGGCATGGAAAACAACATCGCAACCAGAACAAGCATCAGTTAACGAACGGTAGTCAGTTACATCTCCATAACAAAGCTCGACTTCTGATGGTAGATCGGATACATCGCTAGTGCGACGGACCAAGGCCCGTAGAGAGTGGCCGCGAGAGAGAAGAACGTGGCACAGTCGTCCGCCTAAGTAACCAGTAGCTCCGGTGACTAATAATTTCATTTTTCTATTGTTTCGAAAAACCAATATTACTTAAATATCACCCAAAACGCTGACGTTTAAACTGTGAATAAATATTAAAACGGTAACGTTTAGTAATTAAAATGAATAAAAATTAAAACGACGACGTTTATTGATTAAAAGGAATAAAAATCAAAACGACGACGGTTATTGATTAAAATGAATAAAACCAAAACGACGACGTTTAGTGCCGCACGTATTCTCTCTCTTTTGTCAGAATAGAAGGAAAGAAGTAAATGAGCTTCAAAAAGACATTACATAATAATTAATTATTATATTTAATATATAATCTATTTCTCTCTCACTCTCTCCCACGATTTCCTTTTTTAGCCGGAAAAATTCAGAAATCGAATCTTCATAGTGTTTGGTTTAAGCAAAGTTGTTAATCGAAGCGAGATCTTGAAATCTTCAATTAATAGAGAATCGAAGGAGGATATGGTGGGATGACGGCGGTAAGAGATGGCGAGGGGAGGAGGAGAATGGACCGGAGGGATCGCCGGAAGCGGAGTTCTCTCTTTCAAAAGAATTACTTTACTCGTTTGCTTTTTCAACATTCTTATCGCTCTTTTTGTTCTTCGTTTTCTCTATGCCTCTTCTCTCCATGTTTATTCCAATAACGATAATGGTGCGTTTTTTATTTGGCTTTTGTTGTTTTTTTTCAATTGATGATTAGTTTCTACTGAAGCAGTTCTGATTTATTTTGTTTTTATTCAGTTGTTAAGTATACAGCAGATGAGATTAGGAAAATGGAGGAATCTACTCGGATTCGAAGATTGAAAGAACCTACTAAGCTTATTAAATTGGTTAGTGTGGTTTTAATGGAGCTAAGTCAGTTCTGTATTATTTGATGTATTGATTCTCATAATGTTTTCTTTTTGATTGATTTACGAACTATTAGGTGAAGAAGCTGAAACATGAGTTCGCCATTGTAGAATCACATACTCAACTATCTCCTAATGTTAAACACAAACTAGTTGATGAACTCCTGCTGCGTTTGAGAAGCATAGGGGAGAAGTCAAATGTTACTCTCGTAAGAGGTTTGTGCTAATGAAATCCTAAGTATGAATTAATGGGACTCTCTGTTTTGCTACTATACTATGTCCATTAACTTCACAATCAGTGTCGAATAGGAAAGTCCCCACATTTATGTCCAAATTCCACTAACTTACATTTCATACGTTTTCCTGATTAGTTATCTGCTAAGGATTTGTCTTCTTACCTTTTTTATATGTGATGGTGCGTTGTTGACCTGATTTGTCTTAACACCTAACCAGTGCTAGATGTGGTCAACATCAAGAGCTCAGTTTAGAAACGATCTCAATATCATCGAAGTAGAAGTGGAACATAGGCTTAGTTAATGCATATATTTATCAGGAAAGTAAAAAGGCACATAAAGTTCAGACCTTTCTGCATGCAATATCGCATATTAGACAGAACAATTGATTAATTAACAGGAATTCCAGTGGTGATTTTGAATCCCAGTTTTTCTATTTGTTCTTGTATAGCTTCATCACGTTTGTGGAACATAACAACTAACAACTTATTTTTTTCTATCGACTGATGTGATATGCTATGTAAACCAATGAACATGTAACTCACTAAATGGTCTTATTCTAGCAGTGGTTCCATCAGATACATAACTTTCAATGTTCTTTAGATTCCTTGGAGCTCAGTTAACAGTTTTATATCTCTAAGCCCATCTCATTAATTTGTCTCTACTGCGTCAGAAAAGATATGATAATTCCATAGTGTCATGATATCTATCTTTTTGACCTCTAAAGTGTTGCATTTGTCATTATGTACACTGTATTTGAATAATTCAAAAATTATTGATATGCTGACTAGGCTAATAAGCAATATGCGTTGATGTATAGCTAACTACAAAAGCAATAAGAATAAGATGGAAGGTAGGAGTGGGTTAATTCGTTTGGTTAGAGAGGTGACAAAGTCCTAATAATCCAGACTTCGAAGATACTGATTTTGTTTTTGATGCTTCGAATAGTTCTAATATTGTATTTTACCCTATAGATGTCCATTGTGCATGGTAGTTTCTGTTATCGACTATGATAGTTTTCCTTTGACACATTCAATCAATGTATCGTAATACCATATTATCTTCATCTGGCAAACAGAATCTGTAGAAATTTGGCGCAGTGAGAAGCTGAAGGAAGTTAAAGAGCTGATTCAAGGACAAAATGGGGTAAACTCCACCTTCGAATTGGAGGAAGCAGGTATTTTTTCTTTTGAGAGATTACTGAGTTTCTCACCTTGACCAAAATATCATTTATGAAATCCTCCAGATATTCCATCATTGTTTGTATAATTAGAGGGAAAGCTCTTCTGTATTCTTCTAATTAGGAATGCTTGTAAGAGCTTTGGAGTCGGAGTGGGATGTGCTGTCTGAAGAGATTGGTTTATGGTTACCAGCTGAGGTTAAGAATGAAGAACACGATGATAAACCTGAAGGGGAGGAAGAGCCTGGTAATAGTTGTCTCTACTTTTGCAGTTCTTAGTGGAAAAGTGTGTTGCCACTGGCGAATCTGAAACTCATAGGTTGTGAAATTTTCTCTTACAGAGGAGATATTAGCAGGCAGACCAGTGCCAGGTGTATGTAATGCAGAGCTTCACACAGATTATGGTGGTGCTGCAGTGAGATGGGGACTTACTCATCATAAAGAGAGTGCAGCTGATTGTTGCCAGGCTTGCTTAGACCAAGCAAAGAATGCGAAACCTGGAGACACAAAGTGCAACATTTGGGTGTATTGCCCGTCTGAGTTTGGGTGCTATTCTCCAGATATATATGAGCACAGACATCAGGAATGTTGGCTTAAATACGTAAGAACTTATCTCATTCACTTACTACTTTACACACCCAATATTTAGTTTCCTTGAGATTACTCATCCAAGTGGGATTCAAAACTTGTTTCATGTACAATATGCTGATGTAAATTGCAGGCAGAGAAGCCAAAACAGAATTTCAAAGACAGATATTCTGAGTCATACAGAAACAACCACCCGAAAGCGCCAACTATTGTTCCATGGGTCTCAGGTGTTATAACGGCTTGAGCAAAACCCTTGTGGACAGATTGATGGGACAATAGGAGATAGTATTGGTCTTCTCAGTTGTGAACTTACCATTTTCAGAGTCTTGAAAATGAAGTACTGTACCAAAGATGCTAACATCTTTGGCCAATTGTATACGTCAATAGAGTGCTTTTTGTTTCGATTTTGGGTATATTCAAACACTGACACGGTCCAAGTCGAATATTGTTTGAGTAATCATGTTTTTGTCCAAGCTTGTTTGATTCTCTAGTGGCTGCTTCATCATACTGATGTATACTGTACTTTACTGGTATTGTTTCAGTATATTTGTTGATTGCAATTATATAAAAGTATTGAGCGTTTTAATTGATATTCAGTCTTGAAACAAAGCAACATGTTAATTAGGACTTAGGAGCAGGAGCATATAATATTGGTTAGTTTTCTTGTGGAATTAAGGATGTTAATGTCAAATGCCTATGTCTGGTCTGTAATCTCCAGTGCATATGTTATAAAACATCACATTGTTAAGTTCTAATAGAAATGAAAAATAGGAATAGAAAGAACAAAGCGAAAATTACTGAGACAAAAGAGAAAATGAGAGGTTGGTTAATTGTTCCGGAGTTGTCTCAATTCTAATTACAGACTTTCCAATTTATATTGTGTACCTCTCTTTTCTTGTCTTAAGACTACATAACTACAAAAATCATGAATTGTCTTCTATTTTCTTCATTTTTTCGTTTCTCTTGTAAGTCTCTTTCTGTGTATTTGTTTTTTCCTTTTGAGCAAGAGATAATGATCCTTTGTTGAATTCCTGTGAAAATGTTTAAACAGATTGTTCTTTTTTTATTTTTGGGTTTCTTGCAAAATTGATGTGCTTTTGCTTTTTTATTTCCTTCATTTCTACATTTGGATTTAATAATATAGAGCAGCATGTCATAGATATACATAAACAGCATCACTGATTCTCTCTCTTTTTACTTTGTTTTAAGGAGAAATTGCAGGTTACTATATAAGTTGTGCTTCCTAGATTTTCTCCAATGGAGGAGTTAAAAACAACAGAAGCATTATCTCCTCCAGAAGATTCTAATGTGACCTCAAATGTTACTGAACCTCAGGAATTACCAACAAAAGTTGAGAATAATGAAGTGATTCAACAGACTCAAAGTATAGATTCAACTGAAAATGGGAAAATTTATATGGATGACACATTTTTGCCTTCCAATTTATCAAACTCTCAAGTAGAAGAAACACAAGATTCTTCTACTACTCCTACTTCTGTTTCTCCAACTGTTTTGCCTCGCTTGAACACTAAGTATGGAGCAGATGGCACAACAAGAAATGGTTTGTCTCCAAGATCTTTGCCTTCCCAAAGAAGCATTGGATCTCCAAGAGCACTTCTGTCTCCAAGGTTTGCAGTATCATCACCATTGAGCAGTGCCAAAAGTATGGAATTTAATGGAGACTTAATCGATACAGCATCACCTTTTGAATCTGTTAAAGAAGCTGTCTCAAAATTTGGGGGAATCACTGATTGGAAAGCACATAGAATGAAAGTATTAGAGGTATTATTAGTACTTATGTGTATGTATCTGGCTTCTTTGTCTTTGTTTTGACCAAGACTTGTGCTCATTGGTTTTGTTTTGTTGCAGCAACGCGAGTTTGTGGAGAAAGAGCTTGTAAAGATCCAGGAAGATATTCCAGAGTACAAGAGGAAGTCAGACACGGTTGAGATGTCAAAAATGTTAGCGATTGAAGAGCTAGAGAGCACAAAGAGACTCATAGAAGAGTTGAAGCTTAATCTTGACAAGGCTGTAACAGAAGAACAACAAGCAAAACAAGATTCTGAGCTTGCTAAGCTTAGAGTTGAAGAGATGGAACAAGGAATTGCTGATGAAGTTAGTGTTGCAGCTAAAGCACAGCTTGAAGTGGCTAAAGCAAGACATACATCTGCGATTTCAGAATTAGAATCGGTCAAGGAAATGCTAGAAACTCTGCAAAAGGAGTATGATGCTTTGGTTAAAGAAAAAGTGTTGGCTGCAAAGGAAGCTGAAGAAGCGGTTTCGGCTTCAAAAGAAGTTGAGAGGAAAGTTGAAGAACTCACTATACAGTTGATAGCTACAAAAGAGTCACTGGAATGTGCACATTCTTCTCATTTGGAGGCGGAAGAACATAAATTTGGAGCAGCTATGTTGCGAGATCAGGAAACTCACAGGTGGGAGAAGGAACTAAAGCAAGCAGAGGAGGAAATCCAAAGACTTACGCAGCATATAGTTTCTACAAAGGAAGTGAAAGTGAAACTTGACTGTGCTTCAGCATTGCTGCTTGATTTGAAGAAAGAATTGGCAGATCATATGGAATCATCCAAGTTGAAGGAGGAAACGGGTGACTCGATAACAAATAGTGAGAGTTCATTTCAGGAAAAAAGCCATACAGATATACAAAAAGCTATTGCTTCTGCAAAGAAGGAACTCGAAGAAGTGAATGTGAATATCGTGAAAGCAAATTCTGAAGTGAATTGCTTAAAGGTAGCATCCTCTTCCTTGAGAGTGGAAATTGAGAAAGAGAAATCAACACTTGACTCTATGAAACAAAAAGAAGGGGTGGCATCGATAGTGGTTGCTTCTCTTGATGTTGAGATTGACATAACGAGGTCTGAAATCGCTTTGGTTGAGTCCAAGGAAAAAGAAGCCAGAGAGGAAATGATGGAGCTACCGAAACAACTGCAACAAGCAAGTCAAGAGGCTGATGATGCGAAATCATTTGCTGAACTTGCTCGTGAAGAGCTGCGAAAGTCTCAAGAAGAAGCAGAGCAAGCAAAGGCTGGAGCAAGTACAATGGAAAACAGATTATCTGCAGCTCAGAAAGAAATAGAGGCTGCTAAAGCTTCAGAGAGGCTGGCATTAGCTGCCATTAAGGCTATGCAAGAGAGTGAATCTAACTCAAAAGAAAACGCTGTTGATTCTCCAAGAACCATAACACTGACAGTAGAGGAGTACTATGAGCTTAGTAAGCGTGCTCACGAGACTGAAGAAGAAGCCAATGCAAAAGTTGCAGCAGCGGTTAATGACATTGAGGAAGCCAAAGAAACAGAGAAGAGAAGTTTGGAGAAGCTGGAAGAAGTAAACCAAGAGATGGTTTCAAGAAAGGATACACTTGCCGAAGCAATGGAGAAGGCAGAGAAGGCTAAAGAAGGGAAGCTGGGTGTAGAACAAGAGCTGAGAAAATGGAGGGAAGAACATGAAAAAAAGAGAAAGAATGGTGGTAATGAAGTGAATGTAGAAAAAGGTAATGGAGGAACCATTGAAGGGTCGAAGGAGAAAGAACCTGAGAATAAAGAATTAAACGAAACAGAAACATGCCCAATCCCACAAGTAACTCCTGGAAAGAAAAAGAAGAAATTTTTCCCAAGATTTTTGATGTTTATGATGAGGAAGAAGTCACATACGTCAAGTTGATCTGAAAATGTTACTTTATAAAATTCTATAAATTTAAACTAGACTGTTTATTACCTAAGTATTGTATTTGTCTCCAAGAACAAGTTTTGTTAAGCCTCGTCAACTAGATAAGCTTTCTTCATGGCTCATGCTACATCGTCCATTCAACATATGACTTATTTCAAACTAAAAAAATCCAAAACGCTACAAGACGACAATCTTTAAAGTCAAAGTCGAACAGAGGAAATTTAGCAACATCTTTGCTCTAAATCTAATAGAGTACTAAGAGCCAGAACATTAGAATTTTAAATGATTACAGACTAAAATTCAAACTAATAACTAGTGGTCTGATCGATAACGTGATTGCTTTATCGCTTGCTGGATAAGCTGAAAGAGCTGACTTTCATGGGAGTTGCAATGACCAAAGGAGCTTCAGGAGAGCCGTACTCTGCAAAGTTGTCATTCATGAAACGACTGTCCACAATAGATTCATTTCGAAGGACTATTTTGTAGCAATAGCATTTCTTTAGCCCTTCCTGCTCATGGTAGCACTCATGAGCTCCATTCTTCACTTGCTGAAAGTTCCATATCACACTGAACTTGCCAACAGTTGCCACCACATGACGCTCCTGCTTCCCGTCCTCCGTGACCTATATACATCGGTATTTATAAAATTAGTCACGAATCATCTATTACATAAAAAGTCAGTTAAATGGATGAATGATTCTACAGTAGCAAAAGTTTCTATATCAAAAATCAAGGTTGAAACACGAAGCATCTGAAGAACTGTAAATTGGAAAATGTGTGCCAAATTGAACAGTACAAAGTACAGTTTGGCCTGCAGCAGATCACATTTTTTGCACTGTACTAGGAGCAAAACATAAAGAAAATTTGATGCGGTTATCAAGAGCAATGTCACTTTATAAACTGCAGCTAGAGTTTTACTTACCCAAGAAAACTGAGCATTACGGAACTTGTTGTTAGATCCAGCTAAATGGGCATCAAGAGGTCTCAACTTTAGCAACCTTGGTGCGGCAATCTTATTTCCCATGCGACCCTCAAATCCGGTCTTTGTTTTGCCACTTTTGTCGGTAAAAAGGGTACATATAACAATCAAATATGTGTCAGTTGTACCAACTATCCATTTCCCATCAAAAGTAGCATCCACATGTGTTACAGGTGCACCAAGTCCAGGGAAAGCAGTCTTTGCCTGCCTCATAGTGTTGCTAGAGTAGAGTCTAATCTTTCCATCAAGAGAGCCAACAACAATTGAGCCATCTCCAGTGGTTGCAAAACACTGGAAGTTAGTCCCTCTAGAAAACTGATGACCCTGTGCCCAATTCAAGACTGGAGTATTCGCAGTAGCAAGATCCTGAACCATTCCATATCGATCACGCATATCCCACCTGCAAAGCCTATTGTTATCCAGACCAAGAAACGTTGATGCAGATGGGTCCAATTGAGCTCCCTTACCATCATTAGTAATATCACTCATAGAGATATCCACTCCATCTTTCTCAAACTTCCACTCTGAAATAACCTTCCCGGTTTCAATGTCAAGCTGATGGATTCCTCGCGAATGAGGCGTCTGGCTCACAGGACTCATGAGCAGCATGTTAGTCTCAGCTCTCATGAGAAGAGCTTTTCTCGGTGCTGAGGAATGAGACCTACCATAACCAGGCTCAAAATTAACACAAACACCTTTCCCTTGAATCCCCTGCCTCATGTTCCTATAAACCTGAATACCAGAATCTCCCACAAGAAAACTATTATCTAAAGCACCAAGAGCTAAGCTATGTATGCCTTCACTTGTAGCTTCTTCAAAAGCCTCAGTCAAATCCTGTGTAACTCTCACAGGAGTTGCAGATTCTGGACTTTTAAGCAAAATATCATCAGCATCTTCCCACATAGAATCATCAGCAGCCTCAGGATTCGCCCACACAATGAAATCCTTCCCATAGATTTTTGCCTTATTGGCCTCATTCAACTCAACCCCATGATTATTCTCAAACAAACAATTATTGTAGCTACTTACAAAAGACGAAAAGTCTTCGTTCGTAGCAAATTTCAAAGCCCACACAGCTTTAGCAACGAAATCAACACGGTGTTGATCTTTATAAACCTTCAATTGCATTTCATCTGAAACCCTTTCTCGAATCTTGTTCCCAACCTTCAACACCCACCATTCTTTATCCCTATCTGTATTCACATCGTCATCTTCTTCATCATCTTCATCTCCTTCAGAAGTCTTAACGAAACAATAAGCAGTCAATTTCTCAACAGTGACCCATTTCGCCTTAGGAGTGTTTCCATTAATGTAGCGGAAAAGCCGAGCTGAGTTCTCGAGCGACGAGGCTTGGGTTGTTGGGTATTTGAGCTTCAGGGCTCTAAGCTTTGCCTCCACGTCATCAAGTGACGAAGAAGGAGATTTAGGTCCACGACGACCACCGGAAGAAGAAATGCCTAAAATATCATCCCTCGAGTCCTCGAACTTGTCTTCCTCCTCTTCTCCCTCTCTTCCTTCTTCATATTCTTCATATTCATCCTCATCTGATGAACAAATCTCCAAATCTTCATGACTGTGAGCAGCTCCCATCTTGAAAAATCAGACCTAGAGAAATTCTGAAATAATGGCAATGAGATTCAAATGAGAGTGTTTAATTGTAGAAGAAGAAGAGGAGGGAGCGCAAGTTTTCGAAATTTGAAAATTAGGGTTTACAAAAAGGAAGTGTCACTGACTATTCCCTTTAGTCAGATTGGAGATAACCGGTCACAGCCAGTAAACAAAAGTTGTAGAGGATCAACAGTAACTAAAATACCGGCTATAGCCAGTTGAAATTCGGATACATTAATTTCTCATTTTCAAGCATTTATTATGATTTTGTTGAAAATAAACTATATCTTAATTATAATTAAAAGATAGTTTAAGTCCTTAATTATACGTTGTTGACACCGTATAAATACGTTACCTAAGTACACTTTTGATCAATTTAATAAATTTAATAGAATTGTTGTTTCTTCTACTCTAGAGAGACTGATTTTGGAACAGAGGATCCAAAATCTCTCTCTCCCTCGTGACTGTAACCTCTAGATCCGGATTCTCTCCATTGGACCATCCAATTTCACTTTCTCATCGATTAGGGTTTCTTAGGTGAGAATTTTCGCTTCTCATTGATCTAATTTCGTCCTACGTTGGTTTCTGCAGTCTGCGTTTGGTCTCTTTTACTCTTTTTGATCCGAATTCAACTGAGATATTGCTTGATTTCCACATTAATTGTTGCTGAGACGAAGTACTAATTTAATTACTAGGTCCCAAAATTGATATCATTTATATACGAACTTGGATTTTTGATTTCTGGGTTTATTAATGAAATAAAAAATTGCCACTTGGACTTCTGAATTTCGTTAATGTCAATCTGGTTACAAACAATTCGAGATTTTTATTGATTTATAAAGAGCCCAAGTTGAGCTTGAGGTGTAATGGTGTGGATTAATTATCTTCTGGTGTTATCCTTGTTCTGCAAAGCTCGTAATTGGGCTTACATGAGTTTAATGATGTGATTTTATCTTTTGCAGGTTTACATCTGTTGGAAAGTTCTTGCAACTTGTTAATTGTTTGTGTGTGTTCAAGGTTTAAGCGATATATTTTTATATAGATAATTTGAAGGAACTCTTTTCTGATTATGGAGACTCTATGGACTCTTTTGTATCTGTTAGAACCTGCTCCAGCTACTCTCATTATCACAGCTGTGACTGTGACATTTGCATCTGCTTTCCGTGCACTTAACTATGGGAAAGAGATGGAGAGAAACCGAGACTTCTCCGAAGCATCTATAACACTAGATAGCTCTCAGGCCTTATTGATCCCAGTTATGAGCTCCTGCAGTTTGCTTCTCATGTTCTATTTGTTCTCTTCTGTTTCTCAGCTCCTGACAGCGTTTACAGCCATTGCCTCTGTTTCATCTCTCTTCTACTGGCTATCACCCTATGCGATAAGTATTAAGACACAGTTTGGTCTGTCTGATCCCTTTGTTTCACGCTGCTGCTCGAAATCTTTTACAAGAATCCAAGGATTGTTGCTTGTGGCTTGTGCATTGACAGTCGTGGCATGGCTCATCTCTGGACATTGGGTGTTAAACAATTTGCTTGGGATTTCCATCTGTATTGCTTTTGTCAGCCATGTTCGCCTCCCCAATATCAAAATATGTGCTATGCTCCTCGTATGTCTCTTTGTGTATGACATATTTTGGGTATTCTTCTCTGAGAGATTCTTTGGTGCTAACGTAATGGTGGCCGTGGCAACCCAGCAAGCATCAAACCCTGTTCACACAGTAGCTAACAGTTTGAATCTCCCTGGACTGCAATTAATCACAAAGAAACTTGAACTTCCAGTGAAAATTGTGTTTCCTCGCAACCTATTGGGTGGTGTAGTCCCGGGTGTGAGTGCCTCAGATTTCATGATGCTTGGTCTTGGTGACATGGTACAGACTAAACCCTTCTTTGATTTTTAGATTGTTGCCTTCCTATGTGTCCTAACAGTAAAGAATGTTCTCTCTCAGAAAGCACAAATCTGCTTTTTAATTAACTCTTTGATTGTTACAGGCTATCCCGGCAATGCTTTTGGCTTTAGTCCTCTGTTTTGACCATCGAAAAAGTAGAGATGTAGTAAATATTTATGATCTAAAATCTTCTAAAGGACACAAATACATATGGTATGCACTTCCGGGATACGCCATTGGCTTGGTGGCTGCTCTAGCTGCAGGTGTCTTGACCCACTCACCTCAACCAGCTCTTCTTTATCTGGTAATACATCTCCGTCTTTTGAAGTTATTTGCTCCTTTGATATTGCTTCAAAATTGTATATTCAAAACAAATCAGCACCTGTTTTAGACCAAGTTTTTGTGATAAGAAGCTTTCTAGTTTCAATCTAATGTTTGTCCAAAGAAGTAATTCTTTGTATATTCTTATGAGCTTGATCAATGCAAAAGTTCTTTATTGAGATTATGATGATTAATCCGAATTTGGTGTGTGGGGTATATAGGTACCATCTACATTAGGACCAGTGATCTTCATGTCATGGGTGAGAAAGGATCTAGGGGAGCTGTGGGAAGGACCTGCATTATCCAATCACACTGAGAAATCTCATGAAATAGAGATTTGAGTTTATTATAATCAAGATCATCACTCAGGAACCTAAAACATAGAGCAAAGACAATTAGTAGAACGATATCATCAGAAGTACTTGTATTCTGAAGTTCACAAAACGAAAACGAAAAAGAAATGGAAAATTGTTCATGACAGAAAGATGTTGTCTTATTATATCACTCATTTCTTTTGCATTGCATTCTGTTACAACAACCAAAATATTCAGAAACCAAAAATACACATTTAAGCTCTATTTTATTAGAGACCAGTACCAATAGTAAGAATGTAGGTATTTGATCAAAATGTTTATTAAATTATCAAATCCCAAAATTTAGGTGTGCAGTGTCCACCAATTTTTTTTTTTGTCAACATATATTAATAAAACACCAAAGGAATGTAAGGATAAGTTACACTTTTATACCAATAGGTGACTCTTTCGAAGAACGCGCTAGACCATCAGCCTTATGGTTTAGAGAGCGCGGAATTACATGAAGAGAGAAAGCACTAAAAAGAAACTTCAACCTGTAGAAATCCTCCTGGTATGGTTGGAAAGCCGGCCAATCGTCTGGATTGAGAAGTAACTTCCACTAGTTACCTATTAATCACCCAATATAGTATATTGTATTTATTATTCTTCCACTAGTTTTTCTTATACATAATTTAAGCAATTCATCGATTAAAATTAGTCTATAGTCAATTTCCAAAGTTCTAAACTCTTAACAACAATGTCAAGTAGGACTCATTTCATAGTCATTTTCCAAAGTTCTAAACTCTTAATAATGTCAAGTACGACAAATATGATACTCTAAAACTCAAGTCGGGTGGGAAATATAACATAATTGAAATTAACATTAAACCATTTGATCAAAACCTAAAACTCATTAAGATTAATAAACAATAAACATTTTATAGTATGATTGAAAATAAATAAATGTATAAGTACCGTAATAGTCAACAAAGTATAAAATATACATATTCAAAGTATAAGTGTAAATTAAGTGTATAGCACATTAGCACCGTCCGAGTTTAACAGCAATAAAAGTTTGCTAGAGGAACTGTTATTGTCCTAACCGGATAAGGAAGTGGAAACAATGTACCACTATATAGCCATTCCGCGTCAATAGCACTGAGTTATAAAGTGAAATTGACATGCTATTACATTAAAAATACCAAACTACTCTCTTGTCCATTTCTATGTATATTGCTTTCTAATGGAAGCCAGCTACATGCCTCAGCTTTCTTCTTTGACTTCTGTTTTATTTATATTTTCTTTAAGTTCTCTTCAATAATGCATGCATTTCAAGTTTTACATATATATTCAAGTCGCCATTATCTCATTCAGCACTAATATGTAGCCAAAATTTCTAGATTTCGAGAATGTAGACAAGTTCTAGATTGGACTGTCTTTCTCAATTATAACTTTTTTTAAAAAATTTGGATAATTCGAATTTGGGAAGAGTATTACCTCTACTCAAGCTAGCCGACTATATCCAGAATGCCACACAAGATTATTATGATTTGTATAAGGTTTGCCACTCGACATGCAAACACTTTCAAATTCGAACATATCACAATTGAATTTCTCTTTGACAGATTTTATACTGATTTATGATAAATTTTCGATAACATATCTATCATAAATTTCTGATGATTTTTCGGTAGATTTCTGACATAATCTAAAGATTTACATAGATTTAAGGCTTCTCATAATCACCATGTGTATTAATAGTCTTGGCAAACAAAAAAACTATGATTATATTAGTTAAGCTTATAATGTAAATTAGTGATAAACACTCTCATTTCTATAGCATTCATATCCATATTAAAAGACTCAAAGTATGAATATTAAATCATAAACTTGGTCAGCTATAGTAAGCGTGAGGTAAAGTTAAATATAAAATAAGCATAACAATGTTGTGGACAAAGCGAATTCGGTTTTTAACAAAGGAAAGAAAATGGTCATATGTGTCAACACAACGTGCACTTTTCATGCAATAACATGCAAATTAAGTCAGCCACTAGAAATAGAATAAGTTGAATGATTTTAACTTATGATAAGAGTAAACGAATAAGCACTATAGATCACTATGCCAAACTTTAATCTGCTTTCAACGCACAACACATGGGACCAATCAAGCAATACATAATTCAATCTGTTCCATGTTTCCAACCACTCCAATATGAAGCGTGTCTGCTTGAGTGCTACTTCGTACTATAAATAAGTGAACAAAGTGAAGCTGCTTAATCAAACTGATTAGAATGCTTATAAGATATAAGATAGAAAATTATACAATGGTTAGAGCAAATCTAGTGAGTGTGATTCTGTTGATGCATGCAATTGTTGGAGTTCCTTTATATGTGAGGGGCTTAAGTATGAATTACTACATGATGAGTTGTCCTTTCGCTGATCAGATTGTGAAGAACAGTGTTAACAATGCTCTTCGAGCTGATCCTACTTTAGCTGCAGGTCTTCTTCGTATGTTGTTCCATGACTGTTTCATTGAGGTACTGAATGCTATTTCTGATTATGTGTGTGTGTTTTACGTAGAAAGATCTCTAATTAAGTAATCATTAAGTTTGTTTTTGTCTTATGTATTGATTAAGGGATGTGATGGATCGATTCTGCTAGATTCAACAAAAGACAACACTGCAGAAAAGGATTCACCTGCAAATTTGAGTCTACGTGGCTATGAGATTATAGATGATGCAAAAGAGATATTGGAAGATAGATGTCCAGGAGTTGTATCTTGTGCAGATATTGTAGCTATGGCTGCTAGAGAAGCTGTGTTTTGGGTAAGCTGATTAAGATCTTGAACTTGTTTGTGATTAAGTATTTGTTTACTTTAATAGAACCTTGTTTGTTAATATTAGGCTGGTGGTCCATATTATGATATACCAAAAGGAAGATTTGATGGTAAAAGATCGAAAATCGAAGATACAAGAAATCTTCCTTCACCTTTTCTCAATGCTTCTCAAATCATTCAAACTTTTGGCCAACGTGGCTTCACTCCACAAGATGTTGTTGCTCTCTCTGGTGAGTCTGCAATACCTTGGCAATGAGATCTCTGTGATATAATGACTTAAGAATTATTCGGTTTTTAACTTTGTGGACTATATAGGAGCACATACACTAGGAGTTGCACAATGTGCTTCCTTCAAGGCTAGGCTTACCATGCCAGATTCTTCAATAGACTCCAACTTTGCAACCACTCTCTCCAAAACTTGCAGTGCAGGTGATAATGCAGAGCAACCCTTTGATGGGACTCGCAACCGATTCGACAATGACTATTTCAATGCCCTTCAGAGGAAATCAGGAGTTCTCTTTTCAGACCAAACCTTATTCGACACTCCTAGGACTAAGAATCTTGTTAATGGCTATGCCTTTAACCAAGCTAAGTTTTTCTTCGATTTCCAAATGGCCATGCGTAAGATGAGCAATCTTGATGTTAAAGTTAGCTCTGAAGGTGAGATCCGTCAAAACTGTCGGCGTCTTAACTAGCTTAGACCATCTATAGCTAAGATTCTTGAATTCAGGCGTACACCTTTTAAAGTTATATCTACTCTATCACATGTATCATGAATCTCCTATTTGCTCCATGTAAAAATTTGTGTACCTTTATGTGTGAGTTTGTATACTTAATTGTTTGTGGTTTTCACTTTCAGATAACCATAAAACATATATAATACATGGTGATCTTGTATTTACTTGTAGATTATGAGTTTTTATCTCATAAAGTTTGAAAATACTAAAATGGTGTTTTGCGCTTATACCGAAGGCAGAAAATAACACATAGCCGGTCAGTGAACACTTCGGTCAGTCTCTTCTCAATCTGGTGTTCAGTAACACTTCGGTCAGTTCAATCTGGTGTTCAGTGAACACTTCGGTCAGTCACTTCTCAATCTGGTGTTCAGTGAACACTTTGGTCAGTCACTTCTCAATTTGGTGTCTAGTGATGATCTAGACGCTAGCAAAACAGTAGCGTCAAATCAGCTTTATTATTATAGTGATAATCCAGCTAATGACCCTAGCAAAACAGTAGCGTCAAATCACATTTATTATTATAGTGATAATCCAATTATAATGATAATCTAGCTAATGATGCTAGCAAATCGGGTTTGACTATAATACCTAAGTATTGGACCTTGTCCATCCAATTGTTGGCGAAACACACATAATCAACCTAAAAATGTGTCAAATGTAATATAAAGGTATATGACAGGTTAGAATATCTTAACGATAAAGTGGAAGAAGAGACCTGAGGCAGGGTGTTAAAGAACCTTTGATGAGATACAAAATGTGAATCAAGTCGCAACAATCGTCAAGTAACTTTAAGACATGTTTTGGGATTTTTACCTTTCAACAACATTCAAATCCCTTTTGATATAATAAAACTTACAAACCCAATCTAATCCTCATGTATTCACTTAAGAACCAATAATATGAGGCAGCAGAAACTAAAACCCTCAATAAATACAGAAGAAAAAAGACAAGAGAAAGCATCTGTGTTTCGAATTTATCTTGGACCTGAGGGGTATTCATTTTCGATCTGGGAAGTTGAATCACCAATGATCCAGCCAGACACAGCCGGATGATGAGCTGGGTAGTTGAAGTCTTGTCGGAACATCTCCTCTTTTTGCCACTCTTCCCATCTCTCAGCTAAACCATCTCCTTCAAGCATTCTTACAACTTCAGACATTTTAGGTCTTTCCATTGGTGAACTCTGAGTGCAGAGCAGAGCCACTTGGATTAGCTGCTCCACTTCTTCGTCTATGTAATTACCCTGAAGATCCACATCTACTAGCGCTTCCAATTTTTTCTCTTTTAACAAACCTTTCACCTGTTGAATGTACCACCCATAATTAACATATAGAAGCAACACAGAGCATTAACTATACAAGTGGGAAACACATAGAGATATAAATATACCCAGTCTAGTAACATGACATCATCGTCATTCGCCAGGCGAGCAAGATCAAAAGCTCTTTGTCCAGTGATGAGCTCAAGAAGCATGACTCCATATCCAAAGACATCAGTTTTCTCTGATGATTTTCCCGTAGAAAGGTACTCAGGGGCAATATGACCAATTGTACCACGCACTGCAGTTGTCACATGTGTGTCCTTGTAGTCCATGAGTTTTGCGAGTCCAAAGTCCCCGACCACAGCTTCAAACTCTTCGTCCAACAATATATTTGCAGCTTTCACATCTCGATGGATGATTTTTGGGTCGCAATGATCATGTAAATATGCAAGCCCCCTTGCTGATCCCAATGCAATACGCTGTCTCTTTGGCCAATCAAGTGGTGGCTGGGACTCAGGACGTTCTAAGTAGAAAGACAATACATAAGATTATTACAGATTCAACACTACATGAAAATCAATTTTTCTTGTCAGTCAACTTAGCAGAGCTAAATCTACTACCTTCCAGTAGATCTCGCTTCCTATGAAATATTTTTTAGTCTGGTTAAAAGATCGCACTACCATCAAAATATCATTCCTTCATAATAGTTATTAGTTGTTTAATGTTGACACACCAACTGGAAGGCAGATAATTTTGGTAAGCCCAATGAAGAATACAGAGAGAATTTCAAGGATGGGTAGTTAAAAAGGTAACTACTGGAAGGTTATGTTGCAGTAATTGGGAGGCAAAGAAAAAAAGCACAAGATGAGATACCTCTTAAACAGGACGCAACACTCCCATTAGCCATGTAGGGATAAACAAGCAATCTTTCGGTTGGAGTCATGCAAAATCCACGAAGCCGGAGCAAGTTTCTATGAACTGCCATACTGATCATCTCAACCTCAGTCTGGAACTGCAGTTCGCCACCTTGGGTACGCTCCTCTTTCAGCCTTTTAACCGCCACTAAAGTACCATCGGCTAACCGTCCTTTATAAACTTTACCGAAACCACCTCTACCTAATATGTTCTTGTTGCTAAAATTATCTGATGCAACTTGTAGTTCACGCAATGAAAACCTCTTGAGTTGTCCTAAATGAACCTCTGGGTCTTCTTCAGCTGCAAATAGATGGTAATAAAGTAAATCAGCACAGCAAGTGTCGAAGAAAAAACAGGCAAACTAAGATTCACTAACCTGGTACATCAAAGAAGTGGTCTTGTGGTTTTTTCCTTCGCCACCAAGCAAGTGCAATGGCCGGAACAGCAAATAGAAGTGCAGCACCTGCAGCAACTCCTCCCGCAATTGCTCCAGTAATTCTATTACTTCCTGCAAGTATAATATGAACAATTTCTTTCTTAATTCAAACATAATGCTTACAAATATTTTCTATATAAGTTGACTACCATTTCAATTACAAAGACATATGCAACATGACAAACCTGCAGGTGATGGCGGTGTAGGAGAGATAGGAGGCGGTGGAGTTGCAGGAAGGGGATTTAATTTCGTGTTGGCAAAACTGCAGATAACTTTCAAGTAATTAATAGATCATTATGACCAGGCCGCAAAGATCTAATTAGTAGCAAGAAGCAAACCTGATAGGTGTGAAAAGTGAAAAGGATCCATTAGTAGGAATATCTCCAGTGAGACCATTGTTTGAGAGATCCCTGCATTTCAAGATGACATCACGTTCTGACTTAATGCCAAGATTGGCCAAACAATAAGTAGACACATGAACACAAAGGAATTTGAGAGATAGAAGTTACACTCACAGAACTTGCAGGGTCGATACAGCAGTCAATGACCTTGGAATTTCTCCAGATAAGGTGTTGTTGTTAAGACGCCTAAGCATCAATAGCAAAAGACCATGTCACAAATAAGTGGACGCACGTGAACCAGTAATAAGTTATACTTTTTACTACTGAAGAAAGTAAAGTAGAAAATACAAATAAACTTTTAGAGACATTTGAAAAATAGGGGCAGTTCTAAATTCACTCAACAGATAAGAAGAGAGTTAATTAAGAGTGCATACAAGAAACGAAGTTTCTTGAGTCTGCCGAGAGTTGATGGGATAGGGCCGCTTAAAGCGTTCAAGTAAAGATCCAAGCTCACCAATTCCGTCAAATTTCCAAGCTGGTCCGGGATTGGCCCAGTAATGTTATTGCTATAAAGCTCCCTGTCATTACACGTTCTTTTATATTAGTTCCTGCAATGTAAGCAACCGGTCCACCAATAACCTATGATAATGCAAAATTATGCAGGATATGAACCATTGTCACAAGTTTTTCAATCCCAAATAGGTTCAGATGAATTAACAACAGGAGCAAAATGGACTAAAGATGTATAAGATCTCTTAAACCTTCTACCAAAAATATGCATAGACTCAAGTCTTTACTAATTACTGTCAGAGTATGCATTACATAGATTCTTATATATAAAGAAATCAGGCTCACTAACAATTTAGCGGTTTTAGTAACTAACTGATTACTAACGATATCCATATTTGAAATGTAAAAAGGTTAACTGAATTTCTGCATTAGTGGTTTTTGTTTTCCACAATGTACTTGTGTTTGAGTTAGCTAATATAACAGCACATCGTGTATATATCATAGCTTTAGTTGTAGTTATGTGAATGATATCTATGGAATTAACTTTTACTTAAAGTATGACCAAATCTGAAAAGATATGACATGCTATTTGCAAGCATAGACAGAAAACAAAGTTTATCAAATCACACGTTTAACATGATAGTTTATCAATTAAAGCTACTTACTACGACATTATACCTCCGTGATAAAGTGTACTTAGTGTGTAACTTTTATGACAGATGATATGACTTAATGCAGCATCAATAACTTAGCTATACCATGAATACATTCGATTAAGAAGATGCGGCTTACAAGTACTGCAAGTTTGGGAGCTGACCAAGTTGCATTACGAGCTGTCCAGAGAGATTTGCATTTCCAAGGTCACTGGAAAAACATGAAGAGCAGGAAATCTCAGTAAATGACGGAAAGCCAATTTATCTTGGTCAGAGACGGAAAGAAACTTACACACGTGTAACACTATTTTCACTATTGCAAGTAACATGAAACCATGTACATGGAGTAACAAGAGTAGCATCCCAACTTTGAAGCACCTTGTTAGGATCGGCTAAACTGTTTTTCAGTGCACTCAGAGCATCACCTACAATCAACCAAAAAAGAATCAAATTGTTGTCAAACCTAGCAATTAAGAAGGTTCAGGAGGATAAGCAAATACGTAACACACAAACTCAAGTCAACAAAGTAAAACAGTAACAAATAAGTTAAAAGTGCCTTGCTTAGGCGAGAACAAGTCAAAATAAGGATTCAGTAATAGAAAACTAATTACAATAGAGTAATGATAAGCTAACGAGAGAAGATGCAAACCTTCGGCGTTGCCTTCTACTCTCAGAACCAAACCGAAAACCAGAATCAGCCAAAAGAAGCCAGGAATCAATCCTCGTTCCATTTTATTCCCAAACCCCAGATTACAAAACAAACCCTAGAATTTTCCTTCAACGAATAATTATTAGAGAAAGATCCAACATGGTTTTGAAACCCCAAAAATAAAAGAGATCTCGAATCTTCGATTAAGCAACTACCATACAAGGAAACCCCCAAATGAAGCAATTAGTAACAAATTAAGAGAAAATCCCTAAACGCGTATTCACCCGTTGACTTAATTTCGAAGAGAGAAAACTCGAATCGATTTTCGACAAAATCAAACCCAAACTCAGCTAAATTTCCGATTGAAGCAGCCGAGATCCTTGACCGTTGACTCCTTTTCAGAGAAGAAAGACAAACCCAGTTTGTGAAAGCGAAAGAGAGAAGATGGTATATCCTCGAAAATACTTAAAAAGGGTGGAAACAGAGAGGAGAAACAAAATTATCAGAGGAAGACGAATTGAATAATGGTGTCCAATAAAAGAATAAGAAGACAAGTAAATAAGAATTTTCTCCTTAGAAGGATTTTTACTCAGTTGATGAGCTTTGTACAGTGAAAATTTAATTAATTAAAATGACATTAAAAGCAGGTAAGACTGAGAAAACGACAAAATATTGATGACGTGGAGCATTTCAAAGCTTTTTGCTAGTCAAAGTCAAAGACGCACGATTTCAATATCGGAATGATGTTCGTTATGTTAACCATGATGGTCATCAATGGTGATGTTGATACCATCATCATAACCGTAAGTTTATCCGAATCGGCCCACTTTATTTTATTTGGGCTTCTATAGTTTATTGGGCTGGTTAGAACCAGTTTATTTATTATAAGGATTGGACATTTTAGGGTATAATTCTCGGCCCACTTTTTTTTTCTCGGCCCACTTCTTAAACATTTATTTTCTTCTACTTATATTTTTTGTATCAAATGATTCGGAGAAACTAACTTTAAATTAAGAATTTAAAATTTTATTTTAATATAAGACTAATTAAATTTTCATTTTTTTTCCGATTAAAAATACTTGATTCATAACCAACCATAAAAGCCTAAAAAGGACAAATATAATTCCTTAATATAAACTCGAATAGGAATATGCATAGAATTAACATTCAACTATACCAAAAATATTTTTCCGCAATCATCGATCATGATAATTTTTCGACACATTAATATAAATGTTAAAAAATGAAAAAATGGAACGGGTCTTAAGTCTTAACTATCGAAATAATCTAAATTTTATATATGTTTTTACGTATATAATAGAACAAAACTAATTTGAGAAAACATATACCTGAAATAAAAAAAACCAATAATTTACATACAGACTTTTTTTTGTTTTTGCCAGTAAATAAATTCGGACATAAAACATAGTTTTTGTCATGAAAAAACAACAAACCGTCACTACCGTAGTCTGTAGAGACTATTAAAAGGCCCATGGATAAAGACTTGGAAGACTGACTAGTTATAAATGCCAAAATCGTAATCGTGATTTTTTTTGTATAAATATTAAATATATAAAAATTTGTCTGAAATTTTTTTCAATTTGCTTCTTCCACCTTTGGTTCCACTTTTGGCTCTTCACATGCATCATCCTTTCCTGTCTGTATTCTATTTCCTTTTCTAAAATCTTTTCCTAATTTATAAAATAAATTTTTTTAAAAAAAGAGTGTCGAATTTTATAGGTAAGGTATCAATCTATCTTCTAGCTTCGTTGATATCACCAAGCTAATCATTACGCACACATGCAAAGTTTCTTTCTTCTCTCAAACCCATCAAAAACTTCCATTTCTGTGATCTTCTCTTCGTAATTTTCTCTTTTCTTCATACATTCTTCATGGGCTATTGAGTGATTTATTTGTCTTTTTTTCAAAATAGTGATGTAATTTCTTTGTTCTGTTTTTTAAACAATGGAATCGGAGAAGAAACCGACAGTTTTGAACACCATTACAAGACCTTCATGGGCGTTTCTTCTCCTTATTTTCACCGCCTTGGCGATTCTTTCTCTCCAAATCTCTTCCAATTCTTTTATCCCTTTCTGGATCCCAACCCTTCAACATGACCCGATTACCTGTTCCGGGTTTTTCCTCCACGACCCGTTTCCCAACCGGATCGTTATGTCGATTACAGATTTTGGCGGTGTTGGAGACGGCAAAACATCGAACACGGCGGCTTTTCGCCACGCCGTAAGGCACCTAGAAGGTTTTGCGGCTAATGGTGGAACCCAGCTTAATGTCCCAAAGGGCACGTGGCTCTCTGGAAGCTTCAATCTCACCAGCAATTTCACGCTTTTTCTCGAACATGGTGCTTTGATTTTGGGATCCAAGGTAATTTCCAATTTTAAATTGGTTAATGTTTGTTATGCATTTGATGATTGTTATGTGAGAATCCAAAAGTGTGTTTGTGATTGGTTTTTGATTCATGTGTTCATAAAGTTCGTTGGTAAACAACACTATCAATTACACTAATCACGGTCACTAGTGAAGATGGACCTACCATTATATTTGAGTGGGAAAGTCTTTCTTTTAGTGGAAGTTGTGATTGTAAAAGGACTAACTAGAATAATGAATGGTTTGAATCTAATAAATGAATGTGCTTTTGATGTCTTTGGTAGCTGTAAATAAAAGAAAGTCTTGGTACAAGTGAAAGAATCCATTTTTGTGTACTTTGATTCCAATAAGAGTTAGATCTATAGACAACTTTTGTCTGAACCACGTTGATGTTCATAAGTAGTATCGATCAGATTACATGTGTTGTATCCTAATTTTTATTTAATTATTCTTCAGTTTGCTGTCATTTGCCATAATACCAGGGCTTTTTTGTTTAAGAGTTTAACTTAAGTTTGTCTGCTAGTGTTTTAGCTCATATTCATGTGTCATGTAAACTCAAAAGTCATCTGTATTAATATATTACTTTCTTTTCTTTCTTTATTAATTTTTTTAGTATGTGTACCAATTACAATATTGATATCTTTGTTTTGGATTATGGTTTGATAGGATCTAGAGGATTGGCCAATAGTAGAGCCATTGCCTTCTTATGGAAGAGGGAGAGAGAGACCTGGTGGTAGACACATTAGCCTCATTCATGGAGACAATCTCACTAATGTTGTCATTACAGGTACTTTGCTCTTTTATTCGATCTTAATGCTTTCAAGTATATTTGTTCATCATTAGCTGTTGGAGCATTATGGACTGTTGGGGTTTAGTGAGCAATTTGGCCTGATTTTGTTGCTTTGGCAAGAACTACAATTCCTTGACATGAACTACAATTCTAGAATACACTGTAGCATCCAAGTATGTGGTGTTTGAGTAGTGGTTTGTTGGTAGTCTAATATCGATGATTTTAGACATTTTGTGTCTCATTGTTTTTGGGTTGTTTTATGGTTTATGAGAGTTGGAGGTCTCTAGAATTTTTGGTCTGTTTTTCCCTTTGGTTTAGTATCTTCATTCTAAAATAAACACATCTAGTTCAAATTCATTGCAGGAGAAAATGGGACAATCGATGGACAGGGGGAAATGTGGTGGAACTTATGGTGGAACAGAACATTGGTGCATACGAGAGGCCATCTTATTGAAATCAAGAACTCTCATAATATCCTCATCTCTAACCTCACTTTGCTAAATTCTCCTTTCTGGACAATTCATCCTGTTTATTGCAGGTGCTTAATTACTTCCAACTACTGTTAATGTGTTTATGCTGTGTAACAAGTTAGCATGGTTCAATAACCTCTGTGACTTTTGTATTGCAGCAATGTTGTTATTAGAAACATGACCATCCTTGCTCCTATGAATGCCCCTAACACCGATGGTATAGATCCAGGTAACTACTCCAGTCCTGGTCTCTTCGATTGTTTGTTTGATACTGTGTTTTCTGTAACACCCCTGTTTATATTTACAAGTACCTTGTCGTAATTTCTCTGAATAATATATGCAGACTCAAGCACTAATGTCTGCATTGAGGACTGTTACATCGAGAGTGGCGATGACCTTGTAGCTGTGAAGAGCGGTTGGGACCACTATGGAATGGCTATGGCCCGACCGAGTTCAAACATCATAATCAGAAGGATCTCTGGTACTACGACTACTTGTTCTGGAATTGGAATAGGCAGTGAAATGTCTGGTGGGATTTTCAACATAACCATCGAAGATATTCACGTTTGGGATTCAGCAGCTGGAGTACGCATCAAAACCGATAAAGGGAGAGGCGGATACATTTCAAATATCACCATTAACAATGTGTTGTTAGAGCAAGTAAAAGTTCCAATAAGATTCAGCAGCGGCTCAAACGATCATCCGGATGACAAATGGGATCCAAAAGCTATTCCGAGAGTCAAAGGAATTTATCTTAGCAACCTTGTGAGTTTGAATTCTAGAAAGGCTCCAATGTTGCTTGGTGTTGAAGGTACTTCGTTTGAAGACATATGTTTGAGGAATGTTACACTTTTGGGGTTACAACCTAAGGCAGAGAAATGGAAATGCAAAGATATTTCTGGTTATGCTAGTGACATTTTTCCTCGGCCATGTCCACAGTTGTTGCAGAATAACGGTTCAATATCACAGTGTGTTCATAGGTGAGTTTAAGGTTCGGAGATTGATGTGATGATAGAAGAGGCCTTGAGTTTGAGCAAGTTTTTTTGGCTGAAGATTCATTGGTCACTTACAAAATGTCAAACTTGGGTTTTCCTTTACACATTCTTTTTACTTGTGTTGTGAATTTTGATTCTTTCTATACATACATTGTTGTAACGAAATATACCTTCAATTATTACATAAAAGATTTTCGTTTATTTCCTTGCCTATAACACCGTTTGTATTTCACCTAATACAAATAAATCATTTCGTTTAGGTGCGTGAAAGCGTCGTCGTTGTTCAATAAACAAGTCTTACTACATAACGTAAAGAGTTATTATAGTCTTAGAATAAGAATCCTAAGTCATCTTTGCCGTCGTTTTGAGAACAGTCAAATTTCTTTGTTAAGAAAATTGGATAACCATGAATTGAAGATGTTAAGACAGAAATATTTTTGTCCTGAAAAGAAGATAATTATTTTAAGAATAGTAAGATATTTAATGAGAACAATGATGTAATAACGACAAAAAGATACATTAACTGTATCACAAACCATCTAAAATATTTGTGATTTAGGAAAAATAATTAATTGAATTGTCATTCACTCACGAGTCACGACTATGGATATACGATATAGTATATGTGCATGGTCGAAATATTGTAAGTTATATTATTATAACTAATTTTAGTTTAAAGTTTCAACAGTTTGCATTGTTAAATACAGATAACTTTGCGGAGTTTTAAATGTTATGCAGATTATATGTATCGTTGAACAGTCCAAAAATAGATGACTGCAGCAAATAATTAATATATTTATATATAATTTGATATTAAGCTCACGTTGGTAAAGCAAGCAAGGAGAAAACGATTTTTTGGCTGTGTCCAACACCATGCAAGTACCTGTATTGTGACGGTCCAATGTAACTAACGCACTAAAAATAGCATTAATATATATATTTATAATGCTTTCTCATACAAGCTCCCATTTAGATCGATACACACAATTTTAACAACACATTAGCCATTTGCTAATTAGTACTCATATGTATATATATATATATATATATACCTATTAACGTTTTGTAAACACATGTGTATACACACACATAAATATATATAGGATTTTCCATAAATATATACACACTTGGATAAAGTTTGCATATCTTTGCTCATTACGTCCTCTATGTAAAACATCAAACCATGCAATATACCGACAATAAAGACACATATATACGTGTATATGTATGTGTATATTCACCAATATAAAGTGCATGCAATACACAAACTGCAAAGACACTCACATATAATTAGATTTAAATGGATGGAAAATGAGAGTTGTAATTGATAGAAGATCCAAATGTGAGTTTAAGGAAGCAAAAGAAGCAAAACCCTGAAAACGATACCTAACCCTAATGATAGAAACCTTTAAAACCCCTGAGTTTTGATGTTATATATAACCTAAGAAGCTAATCCAACACCAAGAAAATCAATGAAAGTAACATTGTTCTTCTCACCATCATCTTCCATAGATGGTTTATCTTCACCTGAACTCTTTTCATGATCCATCAACTCTTTCGACTTCCTCTCAACATAAATTTCATGGCGTATATGAGAAACAGATGAAGATGCAGCAAGTTGATCATTTCTAGGCGTTGAAACAAAAGTGTAAGGCCACAGACCACGATTCTTATCCTTTTGATACCTCCATAGCCCAAATTGAGATCTATTAACTCTTGTAAGACTAGAACTAGGGCTCAAAACATTATGCCAACTTTGGTTAATCGTTGAAGTGGCTGTAGAAGAGAAGCTTTCACGTTTGCGTCTAGCCATGATAACATGAAAATGGTTCTTCACTGCGTTATCGGTCCTTCCAGGGAAAAGTCTAGCTATTGAAGCCCATCGATTCCCTTGGATCCGATGAGCTTTAAGCAATTTTTCTTCCTCTTCTTCAGTAAAAGGTTTCTTTGTGATGTTTGGATCAAGTTGGTTGTACCATCTCAATCTACAACTTTTCCCTAATAATCCATATATATCACTTAACTGTTTATATAAAACATACATATATGTATAGATCTAATATAAGATATGATGAAGATACTAAACCTGATCTTCCAGAGAGATGTGTAGCAATGAAATTCCAGTTTTTAGGACCAAACTGTTCAACAAGTTGTCGGAGATTGTCATCTTCAATAGGTCTCCAGTGGCCTCTTTGGCAACTAGTTTTCTTATTGTCAAAACTGTTGTTGCTTCCTCTGGACATTTCCATGGATGCTATCTCTATCTTCACCTATATCAAAACTGAGGAATTGTTGAAGAAAGAGGAATAAGTTAGATTAGTCTAAGGTGAAATGATAAGAAAGATGAAAGTTAATACAAAGAATAAAAGGAATTAAAAAGAGAGGGTTGGTCTTGGTTCTCTTATCTAGGGCTATAGATGATAAGTCACTTTTCTTCTTTTTACAAGATATCCTCATGCTTGATATATAATATAATTATTATACTCATTCAACAAAAACTCTGTTTCCTAACAAAATTATTTATATTCACTAGTTCTTGCTACATATACCAAATACTCAATATGTTCTCTATATCTGTGTTTGTAGACAAAAAAAATTTAACTGCTCTATTCTCAATTCAAAGTAATAGGGATCATATTAGAAGAAACAAATGAATAAATGTTTTTTGGTAAAAAAATTAGGATATTATACCATTTTCTCTTTTTTAACAAAAGTTACAGAAATATATGAGAAACAGAAAAATATCTAAAATCTACTAAACAACAATAGCGACCAACAACTAATTCCAAAAACCAACAACTTCAATCGATGTTTTTCTTAAACAAAATTTTTTTAATAGGTAAATTCGTATTAACTTATTTTGATAAAATTTCCAAATCAATATTATCTTTAGTGAAAATATGTACTAAACATGCATTGAAACATACATAATATATATAGAACTATTTCACCATGTTTATATGTATCTTTCAAGGTTTACATACTGATTTTAAAAATATAATCATTCTAAATTTCAAGAAATTATAGAGAACGACATAGTCAACAGAAAAATTGATGACATGTTTCAGAAATTATCTTGTGAAATTGCTAGGAACCAGAGGGCATCCTCAGAAAAAAAGCATAGTGAGCTGGTTGCAAGAAATGAAGGCATGGAATGAGACTGTGATTAAGTCAAAAGATGAAAAAATTTGTATTAACTAATTTTGATAAAAATTTCAAATCAATATTATTTTTAGTGAAAATTTGTTCTAGTCGTGCATTGAAACATACATGATATATTTAATTAGAACTACTTCACCATGTTTATATGTATCTTGCAAGGTTTACATATTGATTTTGAAAATATAATCATTCTGATTTTCAAAAAGTTATAGGAGTTAAATTTTTTTGCAGCCAAACTTACATTGATGATCATTTTTATTATTTTCCAAAATATGTTTTGTTTTCTCGTTTCAATTTTCTTCAAAAGTATCTGCCACTCAAACATTTCCTTCTTTGTTTTGCTTCAACAAGCTTAAAACTTAAGCTCAAAACAATGGCTTTGATTGTTACAAACTGTTTCTTTTCCATAGCTTCTAAGAGTCCCAACTGTGCTTCACTCCCTCACCCGGTCGACCGAGTTTGCTTACGTGGACGTGTCGACCAACTCATCTTAAGGAGCACTGCAACCAAAAGTCACGACCAACTGTTCTTAGGGAACAAGCCCAAAAGTCTCTGTTCACTCAAGCATCTCCTTGTTTGTTTTGCTTCAACAAGCTCTCATGTACTTGATGATAATAAATTGTGTGTATTGAGAAAAAGAAGGAATAAGGCTACCATGAAGGTCTTCAACGTCTACCTCACTTCAACTAATAGTTTATCAAGCTTAAAAATTTTCTCAAATCGATATTTCCATGTCTACCATGCTCGGTTTGCTAACTTTCCCTAAGTTTTACTATGAAAGTCTTCAAAAAAAAAAATTACTATGGTCTTTGAGAATCAAGTATCACACATACTTTGCGCATTTCATTATCAGCACATACAAGGCATGAAAATCATTAACACTCTGAACATCAAATATTAGATTAGCCCTCTAAACTACCCAACTTACAAAGTGATATGAAACACAGGATGTTGGTGGGTGAGCGCTCAAACAGACTAATAATTGGTGGGCAAAATCATCATTTTCATACTAGGGATTAGACATCAAATTTTACCAAACATACACAATGCATCCTAAAAGGATAGTTCAAAGTCTATTATAAAGATTTATGTTAACTTAAACGAAGTCTAGTATGAAAGTTTTAAAAGTCTATTACACGTCACAATACAGTCTACCAAACAGAAGATGTGCATCCAAAAATGATGCTTTTAAGTCTACCATTCATGGTTTAAAGTCTATTATGCATGGTCTATTTACGTACTCAAAGTCCATTATGAAGGTCTTCAAAGTCTACCACACGTCAACACAAAGTCGTCACACTTTGGAATTTCATCTTAAAGTCAATGCATCAAAGTCTACTATGCTTGGTCTGTTAACTTACTCAAAGTCTATTATGAAGGTCGTCAAAATCTACTACACGTCAATACAAAGTCTGTAACGCTTGGTAATTACATCCTAAAATCAATGCTATAGAGTCTACTATGCATAGTCTTTTAACGTACTCAAAGTCTATTATGAAGGTCTTCAAAGTCTGCTACACGTCAACCAGAAGTATACTAAGCTTGATAATTTTACATCTTAAACTCGATACGTTTAAGTCTACTATGCATGGTCTTTTAACCTAGTTAAAGTCTATTATGAAGGTCTTCAAAGCCTGCTACACATCAACAAAAAGTCTTTTGTGCTTGGTAATTACATCCTAAAGTCAATGTGTTAAAGTCTATTATGCATGGTACGTTAACGAACTCTAAGTCTATTATGAAGGACGTCAAAGTCTGCTACACGACAACACAAAGTCTATTAAGCTTGGTAATACATCCTAAAATCGATGCGTTAAAGTCTACTATGTGTGGGCAGTTAACGTTTACAAAGTCTATTATGAAGGACGTCAAAGTCTGCTACACGACAACACAAAGTCTATTAAGCTTGGTAATTACATCCTAAAATCGATGCGTTAAAGTCTACAATGCATGGTCAGTTAACGTACACAAAGTCTATTATGAAGGTCATCAAAGTCTGCTACACGTCAAAACAAAGTCTATTAAGCTTGGTAATTTCATCTTAAAACTGATGCATTAAAGTCTACTATGTGTGGACAGTTAACGTACACAAAGTCTATTATGAAGGTCATCAAAGTCTGCTACACATCAAAACAAAGTCTATTAAGCTTACAAATTACATCATAAAGGTAATAATTTTCAGTCTACCATGCATGATATGTTCATTTTACTAAAGCCTATTATTAAGGTATGTAAAGTCTATTACACGTTAACGCAAAGTCTATCAAAAACGATATTTGTAGGTATAATTCTGCCTTTTAAAGTCTCCCACACTTTCAAGTAAACTCTACTATTCACAAGTTACAAGTCTACCAATAATTTTATAGTTTACTCAAGTACACATTTTTAAGTTTGATCGACTTCGCAACAACAAATCCGCTGATGTGGCAGTTTTTATTAATGACATTTTCGTAATAACATTTTTTTTCAAAGACATAAAGGATACAATTGTATTTAAAAAAGTATTGAAACTAGTTGAGTAATTTTAATATAATATGCACTCTTTAAGTAATAAGATATATTTCACAAAATCACCCTTTTATTTAAGCTAAATCATGTAGCCTTTATTTTTGATATTTTCCAAGGTGCAAGTAGTTTTACTATCAAGTAGTTGTAAATTTAATAATCTATTATATGAAAATGTTTTTTTTTTTTTTTGATGAATTGATGGTGCACAACACTAGACAAATATAATAATCATGATTTCATTTGATTAAGAAGACACATACCCAAAATGGTATAGGTTTCGATCGATTAAACTTCAAATAGAAGACACAAACATCCTAATGCTGACACAAAAACATACAAGCATTGAAATGATTGTCTCGTATTAAACCAAGTAAAGAACATATCCAAACTGGTGACTAAAAAATCAGCAACTAATTTTTCTAATATGGAAATCCTATGCCAAAAACTGACAAGAACACCATCCTATTTCTTCTCCGAAAATTTATTCTCAATCAAGCCAACAATCTGTACAAATGTTGTTGCCGCAGTATATGAGTCATATTCCTTTATAGGCAATTCTATGGGCTCCCACAAGATCCAGTTAAGAGTTTTCAAGTATTTTTTATGATTGAATTGAAAGTAACAAAAACTTTTCAATAACTTGTCGTCGGATGACACAATGTTTATCAAAATATGTTTAGTTTTGTTTCATATAACTTTCATTTCTAAAAGAAGCAAGTAGTTTTTCTGTCAAGCAGTTGTATATTTAATAATTTATTATATGAAGCAATATGACAAGGCATATATATAGCAGCCATCACCATTAGTTATATAGTAAAGAAACATGATTTTGGTGATACATTTTTACAAGTTAAAATTATATAATTTATTCCAAAGTGGTAGAGGAAATATTAAAATAAATCAATGAATCAATAATTGTTTGGTAAAAGTGTTATATTATACCATTTTCAGTTTTTAACCGAGTTACACAAATGCCAAATAACAAAATAAGACCGAAAATCTATTAAACAACAATGACGACAACAACTAGCTTTAAAAACCAACGACTTAAATCGATGTTGTTTTTCTTAAACAGATTTGTTTTATTAGGAAAAAAATCAATATTATCTTTTATTGATAAAATTTCCAAATCAATATTATCTTTAGTGAAAAATTTTATACTAATTATGCATTGAAACATACATAAATATATTAATCTGCATACTTTACTTTATTTTATTTATACTTCGGATAATCTGCTTTAACAGAAATTCCAAGAATTCCAGAACAGCCAACGAATCCACTAATTAATAGGTCATAATCTCACTAATTTTGGGGTTAGGAGAACGATATGAATACCTATGATTTACATTTTTGGTTCTTAGCAAAAAAAAAAACAAGTTTCAACATATGAAGTCGGATTTGAATTCTGATTATAACAGTACAAATAAGCAAGGTAGATATTTGTGTTGACATTGCATTTGTTACTGTATTTCACTTTGACAGAGTAAATCGTATAGTCAAAATAGGGGGCACATCTCTTTGACTTTTCATTACCTTATATGCTTAAACTTTTGATTAAGAAAGAAAAAAAATTTGCAACAGAGAAAGTTAAGATCCAATTTGATCGATATAAGAGGATTGTTTGACTTTAATAAAATCTGAAATGGTGGCTGCATCACCATGCCTGACCACTCTTCCGTTTTCCATATACACAGCTCCATCTGCATACTCGAGCTCCTCCAACCTATGTGTTACCCATAATGCTGTCACATCTCCACCTTTCTTTGCATTTATCAGATCTTTCACAGCTTTGATTACACCCAACTACATGAAAAACATGTCCACGAAAACAATATGCATCGATTAAGCTTACGAAACCATAACATTTCTGTCAAATTCATATCATATTATTAGATACTTTATCATATGTGCCTGTTGTTACTCATAGCAAATGTTTACCATACAACAAGATCAAAGTAGCTCAACACAATCATATGCTGATGTTTTGTAATATCACTTATATTTCAATAGTATTTTGTTAGAGTTAATGAAACCTTACCTGGTCAGACTCATCTAAGAAAGTTGTGAGCTCATCCAACAATAGTACTTTGCAAGCTTCAGCTAAAGCACCAGCAATGGCAACTCTTTGTTTTTGACCGCCACTGAGAGTTTGAATCGGTCTCTGGAAACAGTACAGAATCTATACTTTAATAAAAGGAACTAGCACACATAAACACCTTACGGTTATTCAATTTACATAAACCATGACCTGCATATAATCACGCATACCAACTGCCTCCAAAGCTTTAATCACCCTAGACTTAACTTCTTCTTGATTCATGTCTTGATACTTGCCAAGACCAAATGCCACATCAGCTTCTACTGTAGGCATCACTACCTGCCACGGAAAAGAATGTTTCAATTTATGCCAGAGTAAACACATTTACTCGAAACTCCAACTGTTTCTGACTGGTCTGTCTCAGCAATGGCAACAAAAACAGTTTAGTTATGCTAATAAGATGATTCCTCTTGACATTATTAACAAACCAAGAACATGGTTTATTTATGAACAACATTAAGGTTTGAATTAAGGCTATTTACATCAAATAAGACTTAACCGTAGAGCAACTCAAGTATAAAACAACAAGAAAAAATTAGAAAGAACACTTCACAATAAGGAAAACAAAACTGGAAAAAGAATGATTCTCTAACATCTGAACAAATACATTTGCCCTATGCAAAAGCAAGAAACATAACCTGATGATCCGGATTCTGAAATACAAAATTCATCGGCTTCTCCACAAAGACAGTGCCGCTGGTTGGATTCACAACACCGGCTAAAATCTGCAGAATTGTAGGAATTATAATGAAGATGAAACAGTTTAAGTTGCATTTTCTTTACAATAAGTCTTAGTCACACATACAAATAGCATCCAAAGATTATATATTTCTTCAAACACTGTGATGGGCTGAGAACTCACTCAATCTTCCAATGTAGCAGATTAAAAACCTAGTCTTTACAAGATTATATATTTCAAGGATAATGAAAGCTTCACTATCAATCAAAAGCTATAATAAAACTTGCAATGAGAAAGTTAATTGGCTGTGCTCTGCAACTGCAATGTATAAGGAAAAGAACAAATGAAGGAAGAGAAAAGAAAGACCTTCAAAAGGGTAGATTTTCCACAGCCATTGGGACCAAGAATCATCCAAAATTGTCCAGAAGGAATTCGAAAGGAGCAATCTCGGAGAATTGGAAGAGAGATACCTTGTCTTGTATTGACTGAGAAACAGAGATTTCGACAATCAACAGCTACATCATTAGAGAATCCGATTCTGTAAGTACCAGAAGGAGAAAGACTCGATGATATAGAGCAAAGAGGGAAGAAGCGATGAGGAGAAACTGGAGATAAACAAATGCTATTCATTTTCTAACAATTTTCAAAACTTTAATCTTGAGACTTCAAGGTTCATCAAATTGATCGATAATTACAAGCAACGCAGAGACCGTAAAGACGCTCTCTCACTCGCTTGTTCAATCTAAGCTAAACCGGTTTCGATTCGATGTAAAAAAGCGGTTTAATTTCGATTCAATCGGTTAAGATTTATATTCTAATTCGGTATGGGTTTATTCAAATCGATTTCAACTGAACCAACCATTGTCCTTGTTTTTTTTCACTCAACGTAAATAAGCCCATGAGATATGTAATAGACATGAAAGCCCACATATTCGGCCCAGTTTCCTGAAGAAGCCCATAGTATTGCATTTTAACTTGATTTAAGCCCATGAGATCAATACAAAATAGTGCGTGGCATCAAAATAATTACGATGACATATTGTAAAAACCTTTTTCACTGTGAGCTCAAAATTACAGACAAAGACTGTAAAAATGTGATGGCAAAAAAATAAAAAATAAAAAACTGTAAAAATGTAAAAATGTACTGCTTACTCAACATCGGAACAATAATCGGAACAATCTTAACTAATCCGTTTTTTAATTCGATGTAAAAAGCGGTTTAATTTATATTCGTTTCGATTAATTTGGTATTCATATCTATTTCAAGTTTTCAACTGAACCAACCACTGTCCTTGTTTTTTCTTCACTTTATTTATTTATTTATTTAGTTATTTAGTTATTTAGTTATTTATTAAATTAACATAAATAAGTTCATGAGATATATATATATATATATACATATATAAGTATTGCATAATTGCATTTTTACTTGATTCAAGCCCATGGGATCGATACAAAAGACTGCCTACATCAAAATATCTACGATGACGTAATTGTAAAAAGTAAAAACCTTTTTGATTACGAGTTCAAAATTACAAACAAAAACTGTAAAATTGTACTCATAAACATCAAAACATCCTTTAACGTATTGAGATATATTTACAACACAAGTATAAGAGGTAGAAAGATTAGAAAGGAGCTGTAGCAATGTCCCAACTATGAGGACTCATAAACATTGTTATTTCGTCATCATCTTCATCATCAGCATCCTTCAAATTCATGCATCTTCCTCTTTTCTCATCACCTCGTAAACCCTCACGAGTCTCCTGCATTTTGTTATTCACATCATCCAATACAATCAACTTTTCAAAAGAAAATCAAACTTTAAAGAAATCTCTATAATACCTTAGTGAAAATATCCATAGCTTCCTCAGTTGTCTTGGTTTTCAACACAAACATTGCTTCTTCTCGAGCATTTACCATTTGTTCAAGATGCAATGTCATTGGTTCTGTCTCTATCGATGACTTCCTCTCTAACATCTCCATTCTCTTGCCTACTTCCATCTCTCTAAATTTACCTTCAAACCAAAAACAAAATGATTGCTATTACTTCGAAAAGTCTTTGATTGATTCAGAAGATGAATCTCTTTACAAGATATCTCGTACTTTATATAAGAAGCCTTTAAGTACGATGTAGGGACATAAGTGAAAGAGATAAGAAGCTATTTCACGGCAACGTGGCCTAGTAGGACACGTGGTGTATGAAGGATGGTGATGATAACGCACGTGTCGGATTGATTTCGTGAGAGTCATAATTATAATGCTTATTCGATTTGCATGAAAGAGTGATAACGTAAATTGGGAGAGTTCCTTCTGCTTCTTCTTACGATATTTTTATATTCTTAAAATAATATCTTAATGGTGTTAGTCGGTTTGGTTGAGATATTTTTGATTTTTATAATCTTATAGTATTACAGAATAAATTCATGAAAATTTTGTTTATGTTATTAAAAGCTACATTAAGATGTGACGGTTATTGGTGTTGGATCCATTTGATGGGTTCATTAATCAATTTATGTATAACTAAAAAAAAAACGTACAACATAAAATTGGGCTTGAAGGTTTTCAATTTATATGAGCTTCATATTTACAGAGTTTCGACTAGTGGAGTGATTAGTGCCTTTCATTATTGTCGAAACATGTTCCCACTTTTTTTTTTTTTCATATAATTGAAAATATGATCAAAATGACTTTTTTATAATTGAAAAACGTAACCATTTTGGTTACATAAATTAATTTTTAATCAATAATGTATACAGTGATAAGCCTTAATTACACAATTTAGATTAGAGTAGTTTTTTCTTACAATTGACAAAATCCAATTTCTAATTCAAATCAGTGAGAAAACTAAATCGAAAGTTTTATTCTAGTTGAAAAACAATTACAAAAATCAATATTTAATCATTATACATACACAGATAATAATGTAAAGAAAAAGAAAAACTTACCTTTGATATTCTAAAATATCAAACAGAAGAAAGATAAAATATTATTATACAAATTTATCTTCCAGCTCGTGACTTCTTTTAAATAAATCCTACGAACTTTGGTTAAAAAGCTGTTGTTCTTCAAAATCCTTATAATCAGCACACTTTTTCTTCAAAAAATGGCACAAAAATTGTGTTGAGTACTCCATAAAATCTCTGAGCATATGCTCATGGTGTAACATATACAAAGGTCATCTTCTTCTCTGTCTTCTCTTTCACAAGGATTGTTTTATTGAAAAAGCTATTGACTTCATTAATTTCTTTTTTTGGAAATAGCTAATAACTTTTCATTTTTTTTATAAATCATTTCTTGTGCTTATTTTTTCTTTTTACTTTAAAAAAATTATACTTTAGCAATATGCTAAACTCATATATATATATATATATATATATATTAGTTTTCATATTCAAGTTTTGAAATTAGACGATAAATTCAACAATCGAAAGAACATTATATATTTGTAACAAATTACAAATGTCTAACACTGTATATGTTGTTGTTTTTCTTTACCTATGTATATAGGTGCAAAGGTTGTTGCCAAAGTATGATATTATAAATCAACTATAGGAAAAAGATATTTGAAACAGCAACAAACTTGAAGTAAGTTTTCAAAATTTCGAAAATAAAATAAAATAATATATATATATATATATTACAAAGTTTACATTGTTATATGTTAACTTGTTAAGTAATTGAATACATATCATTATCTGATTATAAATAAATATAAACCACAAATATAGTAAACCAAAGAAATTGCTATTTGAAAATTTTAAAATAGAGTTGTAAATGACATAAAAACATAAAGATAGAATAGTAAACAACAATAGAATAAAATAGTTAAGTAAACTATAAAACTAAAACACGATCATTACTCCTTCACTATAACATACCTCTCTTGTTTGATCAAATTTAACTTTTATAAACATGGGATTTTTTTTTTTTGTTGAAAAACATCAATTCACTTCCTCCTTTCTTAATATTTGCTTTGTTAGCTTCAGGACAAGCACCCTTAATTTTTATTTCGACATCGTTCATGTAAAATTGTAAAATCTTCCTTATAGGAAATATTCCATCAACGATTTGAATCAGTTGTAAAATCTCAATATACAGTTAGTGAAATTTATCTCACCTGTAGCGAGGATCAAGGGTAATAATTGTGTTTATGTTTAAATCCCATATATTTATGTTTAAGAAAATAAAATTAAAAAAAAAATCAATAAAGGAAACGATCAGAGTTTTATTTATATTATTATGAAAATAAAATATTACATCATAGGGAATAATTGAAAAAAAAAGATTAAACATATAATTTAAATATTATATGTTTTAAATTAATCATCACAAGCATACGCAAGAATTCCAAAGTTCGGTTTGATTTAAGAGTACAATATCATTAATTTTATCACTATAAATAATTATAACTTTAACAAATGTTCTTCTCACACTACAAAATATAATGTGCATTGCATCATTAATAATATGTCATATAAATTAAAGATACAATATATAGTCACTTATTTACAAATGATACATTATATATGATCTTATGTCAGTTAAAATAAATAACATTATTATTACATCTTTTACATCAACTAAATAAAAATGATACAATTTAATATTCATTTACATCACTTAAAAACAATTAATATAAAATATAAACTATATCAGTTGAACAAATGATGTATCCAATCTACATTTTTAACATCAATTCAAAAATGAGGTTAACTTGGTTTCATTCTAACAATTGATACATATAAATTAGTTAGTGTCAATTAAAATAATTGATGTCAATTATTATGAATTTCTTTCAATTAAAACAATAATTGACACTAATTTTATTTATAATTATGTTCATATAAAAAATTCAAAATTGTATGTGTTTAAAATTATATACACACTCAAACACGTCAATTATATATTTCTATTAACAAGACCAAGTTTTTTGCCGACTAAAAAAAAGGAAAATAATTCCAAATTTTTTAATAGTTTCACTTTTATTTTAATGCCATACTTTTTTAATTTAATATATTATTTTTGAGTAAATACAATTATCTCTACAACTTGAAATTATCTAAATATCAAATTAAATATAATTTTTGAACTAATCTTATTTGTGCTTAATTATATATATATATATATATATATATATATATTTGTCAACTAGATTGACAAGACTCAATTTATAGTCAAAATACATCTCTAAAATATCCTACCTTTTAATCTCCACATGCAATAGTGTGAAGTATGCATGAGTCATTAGCTGGAGCATGTAAACAACAGACCGAGAAAAACTCGACTTATTTTAACTTATTATAAAAATGATTGTATAAATTATACTTTTTATTTAACATTATTATTAGTATATTTTTCTTAGAATGATGATTATTACATATTTTTAAAAATAGAGAAATGATACAAATAACTGTATGTGTCAATACCAAGTTTAATGTTCCTTTTTAAATTAAAATTTTTTTAAATATTTATTACTTAATTTTCCTTTCTAAATTTTAAAGTTTACTTTGAAATATTTTTCCTTGATGAATTATAATATCTATAATATTTACATTATCTGAATATAACATTTAATCTTAAAAAAACAGCTTTTTAAAAAATAAATATTTTTATAACAGATAATTACGGATATTATCCAAAAATATTATTATTTTAATGTAATATAAATTTTTTTAAAAATTTATTAGATAACAATAATAACATATATATATATATATATGTATACATATGTGTGTATATGTGTATGTGTGTGTCATGTTACGTATTTGATCTTAATATATATGTAAAGATCTATATTTTTCATAATTATTTAACGTAAAAAGTCATTATGTATCAAGTATTAACGTTGGATATCATTAAAAAAATTATTTTGCTTTTTTGAAATAAAATAAAAATATGATTTGATAAACATTAATTAGTTAGGTTGGATAAGCATTAATCTTGTTATTGTTACAATGTTATTCATATATATATAATATCTTAATTGAACAAGATGAACTCAAATTTATTTACAAGTTATTAGCACAATAAAAACTTTATCTTTCTTAACAAATTCAACCTTGTTTAAATGTTATTCAGCATCAAGAACTAAAGCTGGGAGCCTGAGAATGATGAAGCACTAACTAGGATATCAAACAACTTTTTCATACAAAAACTAACAATTAGGTAATATTATGATTCTTTTTCTACATTATATGGCAGTATATTATGGTCAAATTTGAACACCTTGAACAATTAAATAAACGACTTAAGTATATACTTGATTCGCTAAAGTGTAAATATTATTGTTAGGTTTGTCTTAATAGAAAAACTATTTTTTATCAATGAATGATTCTTGATTTTCTTATTATACATGTTTCTTTTTTACAGGAAAAAAGAAGATGGTGTTAATAAAAGTCTAACCATTAGTGATCAAGTTTAAGATGATGACCTAGATGGTAATGATGCCAAAAACAATGGTGTGGAATGTGGATGATTAGGAAGTTAGTTAGTTGATCTATCTTTATTTTATATTTTCATAGGATTTGAATTTTATGAATTTTAAAATATTAGTAATATACGTTTGTTAAAGCATACACACTTTGTTACAATCTTTTAATGATAAAGCATATAAGTTTGTTACAATCTGATCAATAAATCTATAATTTTAAATATAATTTAATTTAAACAAACAAAAAAGTAGATATTGAAACGTAACACTAATTTTAATATCATTTATTTTAAATAATAAAATCAAAAATTTATTTATAATTATTAATAATTGATATAAAAATTATAAATTTATATTAATTAATTTAAATGATGTAAATACTAACACCATTTGTAATAATTGATACAAATTTTATTGTCATTCTTACAAGTAACACAAAACTAACATCAATCACCATAAATGATGTAAATAGTCATCATTTATAATAATTGACACAAACATTTATTTCATTCATTAAAAGTAACACAAAATTAACATCAATTATCATAAATGATGTAAATATTAACATCGTTTACAATAATTGACACAATTATTATATCAATTATTAGTAAATGATGAAAATAGTTGTATCAATTGCTTAAACTGACACTAAATATTTGCATCACCACTTTCAGAGTCATTTATATAAGTGATGTAAAATGTAGTTGTATCAATTCAAAAATGATGTAAACAAATAAAATAAATGACATAATAATTATGTTTTTTGGTAGTGTCATTCTCAAGATGTGAAGTATTGTACCATACAAAAGACCGGATCTTGCATCCATGTCTCTCTTTAAGTAAATCTTGTACATAAATCCAATTGGTTTTGGAGTGTTTCCATGATTAGTAGACATTAATCTGATCAAATAAAAAAATTATATGTTAGTTGTGTGGATAAAATGAAAATTGGCCTTTTGTATACAAAATTGTATAAATAAATTGTGTGTTTAAAGGTTTGAATCTTATTTTTTCTTGTAAACAATAAGATCGTATACAAAAATCTTATGTTTCAAGATTTTTTACTAATCTTGTGTTCCTTTGGAGTGGAGTAGCATAGATACCTATGAGAAAGAAATCATATTAAGGTATAAAAATGGTATAATGAATTATAGCAAGATATAAGACATCTACAATGGAATATAAAAAAATTTATCTATAAACCATCATAAAATATTATGAGAAGCTAATAACAAAAATGATTTATTCTAATTGCAACCTAAAAGGTAATGAACAATTATATAGTAGTCGATTAAGTTTTGAATTTATGGAATATCAATAAAATATTCTATAATAATATAACTAAATTTCGGCACATTTTTATTTGTTTTTCATAAAGAAATATATATCTTTCGGAAATTGTAAATATATATATTTCAATACAAACTATAAATACAAATGTAACAATATTTTGTCTAATAACAAACTCAATAAGTCCAAAACTAAAAATATAACACATGATTTAAAGTTATGTATTCAAAAAGTTAGTTTTTTATTATCTAGAAGATGATAAGAGAATAAGTTTTTGAAAATTCTGTTTTTTCTTTTCTTTCTATTTTGTCCGAAAATTTTGTTTATGTTATCAAAACCTACATTAGGTGTGACAGTTATTCATTTTGGATTCATTTGATAGGTTCACTAGATATACTTAAGCCTTAATTATAAAATTTAAATTAAAAACGTAACCATTTTCGTTACCTATATTAGTTTTCAATCAATAATGTATATAGTGATAAGCCTTACGCAATTTAGACAAGAGTAGTTTTTTTTTCTTTTTTTTATTAGTTTTTTTTTTATTAAAAAATAGAAAATCTGAAATTTCAAGGAAAAAATAGAGTTACATGTCTTATCTTATTCTTTATATCATTTGACATTACAACTAATATTTTGTCCATCCAAATTTATTCTTAAAAAGTATTAAAATAGTGAAATGCTTTAAAAGACATGTGTTGTCACTGCTGCTGAGACGGATTCAGATTATGCGGATCTTTATTGTTGTGAAGATTCTCATACAACATATATGCTTGGTCGCTGCCGTCGATCAGGCTCTTGTCTTCCGTGTCCTCGGTGAAAAGTACGGAGACAAATTTAAAGAGCTTTATTTTATGAAGATAGGAGAAAAAACACGATCTGAAGTAATGAAGACCACAACGGAAGGTTCCTTTCGATTCACCAACCAAAAGATCAAATAATCACAAATTAAAAGGTCCGCATTAAAAGTAATTTTTTCTTACAATTAACAAAATTCAATTTCTAATTCAAATTTGTGAGATATCAAAAAATCAATTTTAGCGGAAAAAATTACACATATTAACATTTAACCACTATATATATACACACACAAATAGTAATGTTACGTTTGATATTCCAAATTATCAAAAAAAAAAAGAAATTAAGATTATGTTATTGTACAAAATTTTGCGCATAATAATACCTACTATAGCTGATACCAAAATTTTTATGAAGTTTATACATTGAGATGGTGTGGTGTTGTGTTTCTTTCATCCTGCAAACGGATCAAGTCCAAAAACAAAAGAAAGAAAAAGAGTTTAAAGAAGAAGAAAAATGCAATGTGGGATTGGAAAACTATGGAGAAAAAGTAGCTCAAGGGTTTACAAATTGGTTACATCAATTCACAAAACAGATCAAATTTCAAGAAGACAATGTGGACAACAATTACATTGATGATCAAATTGATGGTGTGTATTGGTTATTCAGTTGAAAATTCTTGTAAAGTATTGAATGTATATTCAAGAAAAGAGTGATGTATATATCTAGTCATGTATCTTCTGTTTCTTTCTCAAGACTGAGTTTGAAATGATTGAATATTAACTCACTTTTTCTTGAAGAAATGGCAAAAAAATTTGGTTAAATACTCCATGACATCTTAGAGCAAGTAACATACGCTCATCCGGTAACATATACCTAGGTTGTCTTTTTTTTCTTTTATTTTCCACCGTTAAATTATATTATCTTTGTCAGCTTTTTTTTTTTGTACGACTATTTTTTTGAATTTAGACTTATGTTTTTCAATTGACTTCTTCAATTCATGTACAACGATTTTACTAGTGAATCTAAATTTTGACAATAGTTCAACGTTACGGTATATTATTGACTGCCATTAGTTTTTTTTTTTGAAAAAAGCTAATAATTTTTTATTTTTTAATCAATAATTTATTGTAGTTATTTTTTCTTTTACTTTATAAATTATATTTCAGCAATATGCTAAAATCATATATATATTAGTTTTCATATTCAAGTTTTGAAATTAGACAATAAATTTAACAATCGAAAGAACATTATATATTTGTAACAAATTACAAATGTCTAACACTGCATATGTTGTTTTTTTACATATATATATATATATATATATATATATATAGGTGCAAAGGTTGTTGCCAAAGTATGATTATAAATCAACTAAAGGAAAAAGATATTTGAAACAGCAACAAACTTGAAGTAAGTTTTCAAAATTTCGAAAACAAAGTTTATATTGAGTAATTGAATACATATCATTATCTGATTATAAATAAATATAAACCACAAATATAGTAACCAAAGAAATTGCTATTTGAAATTTTTAAAATAGAGTTTTAAACGTCATAAAAACATAAAGTTAGAATAGTAAACAAAAATAGAATAAAACAGTTAAGTATACTATAAAACTAAAACACGATAACTACTCCTTCACTATAACACACCTCTCTTGTTTGATCTTTGCAGGATCAAATTTAACTTTATAAACATGAGATTTTTTTTTTTTTAAACATCAGTTCACTTCCTCCTTTCTTAATATTTGCTTTGTTAGCTTAAGGACAAACACACTCAATTTTTATTTAGACATCCTTCATGTAAAATTGTAAAATCTACTTTATAGGAAATATTGCATCAACGATTTCAATCAATCGTAAAATCTCAATATACAGTTAACGAAATTTATCTTACATGTAGCGAGGATCAAAGGTAATAATTATGTTTATGTTTAAATCCCATATATTTATGTTGAAGAAAATAAAATTCAAAAAAAAAATAATAAAAGAAACAATCAGAGGACTGAAAAATATTTTCACAATGACAATTGTAGTAAATATTTACAAATAAAAAAGTTCTTTAAAAAATAGTACTTCCATTTTAATCAGGAGAGATAAAAAGTCATAATCATTATGCATACATAAATTAATTTTATTCAGTAATTTTTATAGTGATATGTCTTACATAATAACGATGAGAGTATTTAATAATTGGATTTTGACAAAACCGGATTTATAATTCAAATCTTTGAGATAACAATTTTTAAAATTGAATTTCATGGAAAAATTACTGAATCACTTGAAAAAGTGAGTTTAAATCATGTACATGTACCCATAGTAAATGTGATAAAGCAAAATATAAGTATGAGGTAAGACAAATAATACTCTATGGATTCGAATTCGGATGAGGAAACAATATAAGTAACACTTAATCACTAGATTGGAAAGAAAACTACATAAATGAAATTAGTGAATTTTCCCATAACTTAATTATGTTAAATGTAAAAGAGTGAAATACATAAGTTTTCAAGGACATTTTTTCTTATAAACTATGAATGCTTTTGGCTCTTTCAATTGCATCTCGCACTTTTCTCATTGGTTCATCATACAAGTAAGCTGAAATATCAAATTCTGATGACAAGCTTTGCTCTCCAAGCAATGCTCGAAATGAGTCTGTCACAGATGATGAAAGTGATTCAAGGTTGTATCCTCCTTCCAGAAAAAACACACAACGTCCTCCACACACTTCTCTGGCTAACTGCTTTATATCTTTAGCCAATGAGTAGTATGTTGCAGTTGTGAACTGTAGATTTGCTAGTGGATCTAGGACATGAGCATCATACCTTAAGCAAATGAAGCAGCACCTGTTAATGATGATGATATAAGTGAAAGAAAAACGAAAACTTTGTTCACTCACTCACCCAGCTGAAACAAGAATAAGATCTGGCTTGAATCGTTGCACAGAAGGTACAATGATTTCTTCAAAAATGGTTCTCATTGCAATATCGCCTGAACCTCCAGGTATAGGTAAATTCAGGGTGGTACCTTCACCTTTTCCTTTACCTATGTCACTCATTTTTCCTGTTCCAGGATAGCTTCCATCCTGAAATTTCCAGAATATAAATGACTTGTTTTGAGTTTTGAGATCTAAAACTCTAAAACTTCAGTTGATATTCATGTGTTATTGAGTCGCTGATGTTTAAATACAAGCTATGGATGAATGTCAATGAACTTATGAGAGACATGTCATGCAAAAATGTTAAGAGGCTTACCTGATGAGTTGACAAGAAGAAAATATCAGGGTCCTCGGAAAAAGCATCATTAGTGCCATTTCCATGGTGAACATCAAAGTCAATAATGAAGACTCGTTTCAGACCATGTGCTTGTTGAGCATGGCGAGCAGCGATTGCCACATTACCAAAAACACAGAACCCCATTGGACCTTTTGGCACGGCATGGTGTCCTGGGGGTCTTATCAATGCAAAACCAGTGGGAGGATCTAGACTGTGTCTGGATGCTGTGATCTGAAACAAATAATCATGAAGTTTCTAGACATCTATAAGCCTTTCCAACATAATGAAACTGAAGCAGTAAAGCTGACTGACATGGTGAGACGAGACATCACCACTGAATCAACTAAAGCCATTCCGGCCCCTGCTGCGATAAGTGAATCTTGGAACGTCTGGCATAAAGGGAAGAAACTTAGGCAGGAAAAGTGGTTCCTTCAGAGATGTAAACTTATGAGAACAGAGCAGTTACCGTTGAAGTGGCATATGTTGGTCCCGAACCTTCAATGAAAATTAGTCCTGAATCTGAAGCTTGATCCATTGCCTACACTAAGAATGCCTTAGAAATGGTCAGAATAAAACTCGTACATTTGTCATTTCTAACCTACTTAGGTTTCTATTATGTGTCAATGTATTGATTACTTATGGAACCGAAAATTTTGCAGTAAGTGCTTATAACATGAGGTATTTGAATAACCTTCTCTAGGCCGAAGACATAAGCCTTGTCGTGAACATTTGCAATGTCTTCTATAGTCGCGGTCTTGAAATTTGCGAGTTCAAGAATCTGTGAGCCACGGGACTGACGTACAAAAAAAAGTTTGGTTCACATGAGATTCATTGACAGATTTAATCTAACTAACTCCAGACAAGTGCAAGATCAATCCTACAATATTCCAAGTTAACTTTCCACAAGCATTATATTTTAGCTGAGATATGTCGATCTCCATCCTATTGTGATTCGCCTTGAAATAGTAATCACGGTTGACTAAACTTCCCTAGCTATATGCGCATAACATAGATGATTCACATAGAAAAGAGAGAGATAAATCGTTTCATGCCTTAGGAGTGAGCTCATTTTTTTCAAGAGCATTAACAATGGCAGGAACTCTTGCACTGCATTCTGGATGTGATTCCTGTAAGCTAAAAGGGTTACTTAAAAGAATGTGCCAAAAAGAGAATTGAGAGGGACAGAAACAACCAAATCATAGAAAGTAGAACCTTGTTATGACCCAATGCTGCAGATACACTATATATGAGACGAGCATCAGTTAACTGCTGGATAGAAGGTAAGAGAGGATCCTTCTCTGAACTAAATGAGCAACAGAAAATGGACGCTCCATTGGGTTTCAAATGATGTTTTCTCCCTAAACTCAATGCATTCCGCGAACTGAAACCAACCCAATGATGATTCATTTTGCATATGTTTCTTCTAATCCCAGAAAATTCAGCACTTCCTAAAGCAATTAAAATGTCATTTTTATGAGAATTCCAATATAAAGAAGAAGAAAAAAGTGAGAACATGTTTATGATAATAGTGGAAGCAAATCATCCCTCTAATTGAGACTATGTGTACATATGAAACCCATATAAATTGACAACCTTCACGCCCAATTTTATGTTATAAGTGATATAAGATGAGCAGACAAAATTCACAGACACACCGTTCTTTTGAAAACAATCTAATGGATTACTACGAAGAAGACAACTATGGCTTACAGAGAAGGTAATAAAAAGAAGAAATAAGAGAACTACCAGGAACAATGAGAGCTTGGACGATAAGCGCCATGACCATGAGTGTCCTTCGAGCTCAGACTTCGACGTTATTGAAAGCAGCAATATTGAAAAAGGAAAAAAATGAAAATTAATTTGTATGATCAAAATTATTGTGTTTTTGGGCAGCTTCTGATATTCTTTAAAGGATAAAGTTTCTACGGTCCTTCTTCACCAAAGCATACATAACATATAGTAGACTTTTTGGGGATGTCAGAATCTGTAAATGGATTATACATTACATACGATCGAACCCAATAATTGATTTCCATTAAACAGGAACTTTGCAAAGGGCAAATGAGTTTTATAAAATTAAACAAAATGATAAGAGAAATTATAGTACAACTATGGAACAGCAAAACAAGGCTAAGTAGTTCCTATGCAAACTCTAAATTCTTTCTCCAAGAAGTGATTCCAAAAGAGCCGCCTCTTCCTCCTGCAGACACAAAACATCAGTTACCACACATTCAACATTACTTTGACAAATACATCCAATTTTTATTAGCTTGTTTATTTATTCTCTACATACCACCAAGGCATTGAATTCGGTTTCCTCGTCTATGGCGCTGATCACAGCTGAGTCGTCTAAGAGCTCCTGTAATAATAACCCATTGGCATATATAATGATGAGCTTACTTCATATTGAACATCACATAACAATTTTATTGTAAGGAGTAGAAGTAATTTTCTCTTCTAAAATCAGAGACCCAAGTATAACCAAGAACCAATTTCTATTTTCTTTCACTCTGTACTGCCTACTAAACATCACTGCTATCACTTGTATGTTCACCAAGGCCTATTGGTATCTACTTGGATTGATTCTAAAAGTCTCCTTTCTTCTTTGCTGAATTCACAGATTGTCAAGTGATGCAGGGTTTTGCTTAAGATCTTTCTATTGACCCGAAAGAACAAGATAACTCACAAACAAGTTGCATAGGAGAAAAATACACGATCGAGGTTCACTTACATCATCGGCAATTTGCAGCTGCCCATTTTGATCCTGTATAGATAAAGTTGAAACTTATCACTCTGTTTTAACAAGATTTAGTTCCTAACAATTCTATGTCTTCTTTCTGTGGAAAGTAACACCTGAAAACGCCTTGCATCTTGACAAAACTTTTATTAAAGTAACCAAAAACAATAAACTTACCTTAGCAGCAACAAAGAGAAGTGGATCTGAAGGCGTGTAGACCATATAGTGTGATCCATCCTGAAAAATAATTTGTATTTACATAAAGGGACACACTATACCTAAAAAGTTTCACGTTCAAAGAACTCACACTACATATATTCCAATCAGAGTACAGCGGTCAACTTTGAAACTAATATGGAGCACTTAATACAAGCTTGGTTCAAACACACATTGATAACTAAATGTCATGATTAGTGTATAAAAAATGATATCATTGTATCATTCATAATACTGTAGAAGGCACAAGCAAAATGCTGAAAGCAATGGTATACCAGATGGAAACATGTAATCTCAACCCCTTCGGTTGGCAAGCCTTCAACATCTTGGCCATCATCTGCAAATAGTTGATGTACAGTTAATGATATGAGCCAAGTAGGATGCAGAACGTTAAACAATAAGCACATGACCAGACCCACAAAAACACCTCATAGTTACAATGAAGTAAACCAAGAGAACTAAACAAGAGAGGAAGAAGGCAGATATCCGCACACTTTTTACTAGTTCACATGACCAAAAAATTTGACATTTGATACCCTTCTTTATTTTCTTTTTCTGAGGTTGTAATATCATAAAATTATAATTTAAATTGAAATTTAATCAATATAAAGCATGGGATCCGATATCCACCTTAAATTTAAGGCTACTAGCAGTTAGTGTGCTCATATACAGAGACATGTGAATACTAATCAGATGAATGTTTGTCATGCACAGATATCTGAAGAGAAAGATTCTTGCCTGTGCGAAAATCAAAGACATTATCTTCAGTGTAGCAAAAGCCTCCCCTTGCTGTGTAACAAAATCTGATTACAGTAACAACCTATTAGATGGTACCATATATAAAGATATATATGATGTTTACAAAGTGTCCTGCTTTATTTAGTCTTTGAAACACGGCATGGTCATACCCGCTGTGTACTAGATGCATATGGATCTTTGCAAGAGCATAAGCAGCAGCAGGAAGAAGTGATTCAACCTCTTCATCACTGACCTAGAAGGCAGAACATTTGGGTAAGCAAAACATAGGTCTCGATTGAAGCAATTTGCTAGAAATGACTACACTTGCTAATCAAATATCAGAAATCTCAAAGTACATAGTGTTCATGCGTCCCAAAAGGTCTCTCTACACCAGGCGATACGTAGTCCTAAAGCAACAAATGAGAGAAAGATTTACGAAGGAGAAAACTTACAGCTGACCATCCATCAATATTTGTGCTCTTCAAAATCTGAACTGGCCTGAAGCAAGAAATGAACTAATCAAACAGGAAAGAATAAGTTGCTAAAATGACAACACAGGCAAAGGGGAAAAACAGTTACTCACGTATCCACAGGACAAAGAAGCATACAATCCTCTCCTTTACTACTTGTAAATACTCTTCTTATCACACAATCCAAAGGGCTATTGTTTGTTGGATCAATCTGTCTCAAAACATAAACCTTTCTAGATTCTCTTTTTCATAAAATACCAAAGTGAAGTTGGGCCAAAATTGAACTTACCACAGTGGCGATACGTTTCTTAGAGGCCATAAGTACCCTACCAGTTTCATCAATTACGAACCCAGCAGGTGGTTTAGGTATAGTAGGAGGAGAGCCAAATGTTGTTAGACCATCATCGTCTTCCTCGAGAGCATCTGCATCTCTCAATTCCCAATCGTCCACAGGATTACGAGTAATTTTCTCCTTTTTCTTTCGCTTCTTGTTCGTACTACTACCACTACCCGTCGAAGCCTTCTTCGTCGACTGTCCCGTCTGTGGATTCAACGCAGAGGTGATAAGAAGCCGAAGATGGCGTGTGTTTTTGGGGGAAGAGACTGATAACGAAACGGGAAACGAAGAAGAAGGGTTTAGAAATTGATGAATATTGGAATATGACAAAGTTGAATTTGGTGTTGGCGAGGTTAAGGAGTAAGAGAAAGCCATGGAAAGAGAGAAGATTCAGAGAGTGAGCAAGTGAATTCGCCGGCCGGAGATATTTGTTAAAGGATTTCTTCGAGGGAAAGTACTTAACAGTAAACCATTACATTAGTAAACCGGAATTAATCAAAATACACTTTCTATTTAATTAAACCAATTATTAAACCGGAAATGTTCTCAGAGGATTACACATATATATATATGAACTAATTACAACTATCATCAGCTTATGCCCAACAATAAAGCAGATCTCAATATTCATAAACTTGAGCAGCTTTTAGTAAAGAAAGTTCATCACAATCTGTTGGGATCCACCCGATTGATTGTTTCTCATTGTCGTAGATTATCATCTGATCTTGCATTGATATATCTGTCAATTACAACAAAGATAAAGGGAATTAGATATGTCTAATCCTGAAATGAAGATCTGGTAATTGCCAAAGAATGTAATAAAGATTGTACCGCCGATGAGGTTTAAGTTTTGAAGACCTATCTCTGTTCCATTTAAGATTCCTAAACATACATTTCCCTTCATCTGCAACATTTTTGAATGATGAGCTTTTTAGCATTGTATGGAAAAACTGAACAATTGTGGAAAAGATGAAATGCTTACTGAAATGATAAGATAAGCTTCAGGGTGAATCTCAAATAGAGATTTTGATCTCCAGCCTGTTTTGAAGCTCAAAGCTATAGGTTTGAAATACTTCTTGACTTCTTCGATGTTCATGAATGGTCTTCTTCCTTGCCAACATAGAGGCAGTGTGTGATCATCCCTTGCTTCTTTCAACTTTTTTCCACTTACTTCTCTTTTAAGCTACAAAATGGACCAAAACAGAGAACAATGTAAATAAAAACAGCACTGTTCTTTTCTCTTTTTGTCTTCTGAAGTTCCAACAACAACAAAGTCCTTACCAAATTTGTTATAGCTTGGTACGCCTTCGAATTGAAGTATGTGTAAGAACTTCCACTGTCAAATATTATCTGTAAATTCTTTAATCCTGTTGTTCTTCCTCCGAATAGAAGTTCTCCTCCCATAGCTGGAGAGTAGTGTTTTCTGAGATCAAAAAGGTTACAACATTATATAGCTAAAGGAGAGGAAAACGTGATCGGATAAAAACATTAGAACCAAGAAGAGCTTAGTATAATTACGAGTATTCCCGTGACATTGGTGTCCAAGAAACTCTTGAAGAATCATAAAGATCGTCGCCAAAAAAGAGAATTCCACCACCTAAACTGCTTAAGCAATGACCAATAACATTCTTGACATAACCTTGGCTATGAAGCTGTGACAAAATGCTTACTTTTCCCCTACCAAGTCCCAATACTCCATCTAGAGGATGATGACCCGAAGCCCCTGGGATTTGATCGTATCCACATCTGTTTCACAAAATACTCCACTGAGTACTTTTTAGGAACTAAGTCATTGTGAAAATGTTGGTCCAAGATTGTAAAATAGATATATATACCCAAGAGCAAGACGAGGAGTGAGTCGAAGACCCTTTGTATAGTTCATAGAGAAGACATCTCTAACAAGAACACCAAGAGAAGATCCACCATCCGCATAATCAACCTCATAGTCACATTGCTCTGTAGACTCACATCTTTGATTACCATTTGAATTCAACGCCTTACACAATGGATCATTGCAAGGAATAAGATCGTTACTAGGCTGATAAAGTGGATGAGGTGCCTGAAACCACAAAAAGATTCATGAATTGGCAAAATAAAACTATGACATTGGATATAATCTGGAAGCTATTAATTTACCTCCAAGCAACGAACACAAGGAGCATCACATTGGAGCCAAGTAAGATCACTACCAGTGTCAAGATCAAGATAATAAGGTCGTGGTGGTTGTCCTATGTTGATGGTAACATTATAGTACCTATTCCAAAACAGAGAAGAAATTTAGAAAACTTCTGTAACGAGAAACTGTAAGCAATTTACCTTTTATTGTGTGTGGAAGAATTATAAATACCCAAGAGGATAAACGTTCCCATCAATTGGGAACACGACTGAAGAAGCAGCTCTGGTAAATCTAGCAGAGAATCCAGCTATTTTCCTCAATCTGAAATCAACTGCCGACGAAAAACCCAGAACCAGAGACATAACCATCAACACAATCATAAAACGGACATTCATTTTCTCCGTCGTCACGTGTTGATGCAGATAATTTAATAAGAATATTTATTTATATCAGCCAATCAAGTGATAGTGATGATGTAAATGGAAAACGACAAAGGCAAAGACATTTACAAGTCAAGATATTTATTACAAAGAATGGTCTTTTCGTCTTGTGAGTTTTTTGCATAAGCAAAGAAATAACTTTTTTTTTTTTGGGTTTGCTATAAGTAGACAAGTAATAAGGATTCTTGGCTTAAACCATAGGAGACTTGAGGACAAAATATTCCAGGTTGTTTCTTAGTATCACCAAAAATGAAGAATCGGGTTAAGGAATATTGCTGATGAGACAGAGTAGAGCCAAAGTATATCTTGCAGCTGAAGTAAGCAAATCTTTTGTCATTCAAATCGGTACAAAACAATGAGTGAGCTTCGCAATCATCTCAAGTTTATGATACTTATCCGCGTAAAGAAGCACCTTTCACAATCTTCTTATGGCTATAAAGTATAAACCCATCAAAGGAAAGCCTTTTAACATAAAGATCTTACAGTAATGCCCAGAGAACAAGAGGTAGATGAACAAACAGTCCAGGAAATTGTATTGTTCATTCGATGTCATCTTCATCATCCAATCCATTTCGGTAGCTAACCAACTCTGCATCAACCTTAGCCTTTCTAGGGCTCATCAACACAAGCTCAGCTAATCTCCTCCTAGCTAGATAAACTTCATTTGGTTCTACCAATTCTCCTCTTTTATACGCTTCTCTAAGAAACACCGTGTGAAGTTTCCCGTAATTCCCACGTGTGGATATGTAAAATATACCTTGATGCTGCAGAAGAAACTCTTTCAATTTCTTAGGCAAATTCATTACATTCCTAAAATGAGCTATTCTCTCAAGCGTTATTTTCTTCTCCACAGTCAAAGACAATAACTCGTGGATACAAGCGACTGCTCTCTTCTCCAATCTGTTCTGAGCTTCCATTGATCTCAAGTCATAACCCGAAATGTCTTCGTATGGTGACCAATAAGGAAGTCTCTGCCATTTCCAAACAGCAATTCTAAAATACTTTCCTATCTTAAATCCAGGAGGAAAATTCACTACGAAAGAGAATCGAACATCCTCTGCATCAATTCCTTTTGTCCGATACTCTATCTCTCTAACTCTTTCTATTGCGCAAATAGCTAAACTAGGATCCTTCTCTACAATCTCAATATACTTATCCCGAGTTTCTTCAGCATCAATGAGCCTAAAGAACTGTGGATGTTTCAAAATCACAGAGTATTCGAAATCTTCAGGGAGTCCAAACTCTGTCCGAGCAATCCGGACATGCTCAAGACGAATACGACCTGTATTCGACATCATAACGAGTTTCCGCAGCCGGGTCACAGCATCAGGGATTTGGGCAAGAACAGCTTCATGCTCGTGACGGATTTGATCCAAAGCTTTTCGGGTTAATCGACAATAGAGGATTCTCTGAACTGGGTGCTCATAAATCTCAAAAACGTGTGGGAATTTGAGGAGGAACGCACCTGGCTCATGCTGCTTGAAACCGAGACCAAGACGACGAGCAAGCGTGTCAAGGAGGGAGATTGCAATGGTATTGTTCGGTTGAGAGAGAATTAAACTGTGAAATTTGACGACTTTGCGGATTTTCTTCTCGACTTCCATGTAATTATCGTAGCCATGGTCACGAACTCGATCCTGTTTCCGTGGAATGGTGGTCGATTGAGAAAAGGGTTTAACCAAAATTAGATGGATTGAAGGATGTTTCGGCGTCACTAGTTTAGGGTTTAACGTCATGTAAGCAGTTTTCATAAATAGCTTCATCCTTTTTCTGGTTTGCCTGAAAAGCACTTGGTCGTCGGCTCTAAATTATTTCAGTGCTGTGTTTACTTGGTTTGGGTCAAAAACTGGATATCGGGTCGGATCCTGGATTGATCCGGCCCACATAATTGGTGGACTTTCACATACTCCTTTTTTAACTCTAGGATTGAAGAATGACACTTCACTCCACAATCTACAAACATTACAAATTTACAATCTCAATAAACAATGGAAAAACCAGAAAGAAGTGACTGGTGAATGTGTGCTCTCTGCTTCTCTCTCTTTATCGCCCCTTTATTTACATTTTACAGTCGCAGAAGAAGATGCATATGTTAAACAGAGACAGTTTTTACGAGTGAAATGATGACAGTAACAGCATCAAGTTTACCACCTTTGTGTCCATCATATCCTTCTTCTTTAGCTGCGTCTGCGAATGGCGTTCTCTCTTTTTCAGATCCTCCCACCTCTTGTGCCTTTGTAGCCACCAACTCGGCTACTTTCTGCCACACCAACTAAACGTTAGGCAACTATATGACCACACAACACATTGATGTAAGAATTGATAGGCTTTTCGTCTTAGAACCAATTTGGTCAACCACAAATAAGAGACAAGAATTCAAAACTTTGAGCACCTGAGGTTCCATATTCTGTTCCAATGACCTGCAAACTATTGAAACTATTTCTTCCTCGTACAAATTGTCAAAGAGTCCATCAGTTGCTGTGATGACAACATCGTCCTCTTCCAAATTCACATGGTAAACCTGCAGATTGTGAGGCAAGACCACATATGTTGTAACAATTCTGGTTTAGATGAACCATTCAATCTGCTACTTGAAAAAAATGTTTCTCATTGCTCACGTAACAGCATCATACCTCCACAAGTTTTAGGACATCATCGCCTTGCCTAATTTGCAAGGGAAAACAAAAATGATGAAACATTGGAGATGACTTCTGCAATACTGTGCCGTCTCTAATAACAATAAATCCTGAATCTCCGATATTGGCAATGTGGAGTTCCTACAAAGCAAGTTTACATGATCATACACTACTCTATCTCCAAGCTCCTTTACTATTACTCTAATGAATTGTCAGTGTAAGATATATATGTTAGGGACCAAGTCTCACATTCTTGTCAAGATGAGCAATCAAAGCTGTCGATGATCCAGGGGATTTAGTCTCATTGACACTTCTATGGAGAATTTGTACTGGGTCACTTATCTTAGCAGTTTCATCAGAAATAATCTTTTGACAATTGTTCATGAGTTCTCGAGGATACATTCCCTTAGTGGTTCCTGAAAGATGAACCAAAAAAACATGTATTAGGCAAGAACAGATATAACTGAGTGGGTTTCGCAAAACTATGTGAGAAAGAATTAACGTACCTTCAAATGACCACTGAGAGACTCCATCGGCAATACCTATCCAATT